>KK112864.1:640728-723679 GCA_000611955.2 Stegodyphus mimosarum
ACACTAAAGAACAAAGTTTTTTTTTTCCTTCAAATTACCAGGAACTAAGGCTGGTTATACCATATATTGCGAATAAATAAAATATCAGCATGATCTGCGTTTGGTTTAAAACACGAAATTAAAACATATAATACTTGTTTAAATTTTTTTAAATATTTACTTCCCATCTGCATCGTAAAGATTATAAAATAAATTAACTAACAGAATGCTCACATCAGGCAGCATTTATAGAATACAACCTTAAGTTACTGAGATGAACTCATTACAAACAAAATTTTAGTGTATATCGAAGGCAAGAATCACTTATGGGTAAAATTAAAGATACCTACTAGAAACTTCAATTTATAAGATTGTTTCAAATATAAAAGAATTTTTAAAGACTTCTTGCATTAGAAAATACTCAAATAACGTCTCACTATCTGAAAAGAACGAAAAATACAATGACGAGAAACGTTCCTAGAATTAAACTGAACTCATATTAATTATATAAGTTCTAATTAGCAATCGAATTTTCTGTCACACCATCTTTAGTCACGACAACAAGATTAAATACCGATTGGCAAAACGTAACGTGAGTTTCGATTGGTTTTTCCAAATAAGAGAATTACCTTACGTCAGTAATTTTCATGCATCTTAATTAAATCCTAACAGTAATCAGTAGTGTTTAAATTGTTGAATTAAAGTTATTGATGGAATTAGATTTAACAACTAGCCTTCTGACGAGTTTACGAGAAAAAGGAGTTTTAATTTGCATTGATATCAAATGATGTACAGGGTAATTACAATGTGCTCAGTAAAATTAGGGGATAATGCATTATAAGTAGAAAATTGCATAGTAAACTTAAGACGTAAGTAAAGCAGATTACTACAGACTTAAGAATGATATTTTAGCATCTAAGAACTTTACTGTCGTCTCTCATATCGTTTGCATGCTTGTTACAGCTGATAATTTAATATTTGAATTACCACTTGATCTTCTAAAGTATTCGCTACAGCGTAAGCACTTACTTTCATCCATGTCCCAGTGGCAAGATTTAATTTCCGTAACTTAGCTGATGATAAGAATGGTTTAGAGTGAATCAAGCTCACGTTTCCTTGGAAATTCGGTTAGTATTACAGAATGTCAGCAGGTTGTGGAATCACTTGTTCTTAGAGAAGGGAATAAAAGACTAGTTATCCCAAGGAAGGATTATTATTTGCCGCAAGAAACTCGTCAGAATAACTAGTAAACGGACTCAAAACCCTTGACAGTTTTTAAAAAAGATGGCAGCTTGTAATGACGCAAATAACAAGCAATTGTTCTTACAGAAAGGACTGTAGTACATTCAGAGCCCATGGATATGCCCGACGTTAATGAACAATCAAAGTAGAGTCTGAACATACTAAGCTACAGATCATAAAACTTAGATGCTCAAAACATTTAAATCTGAAACTATTATTCATTAATGGTCTTTAAAAATGGCAGTATTTTTTTTCGCAGACGAGACAAAATTAAGCATTTAATTCCAGTTATAACTCAAAAAATCAATACGTGTTAAACATGCATGTTCTTTTCTCTCCTAAAGCAGAGGCACAAGCTCTTCCACTTAATTACTGAAAAATTGAACGAAGATCTTAACAAACTTCTGGAGGCCCACCAGCAGCCAAGAGGTTAAGTTGTTGAACACGGGTAGTTCGCTCCGCGGTTCGAATTCTTGCTTTTGAAATTTGTAATCTTTCGATCAAAAATATCCCCAAAAGTTATTATCTAACCATTATTTTTGGCTTCTTATCTAATAGAAGAAAGTTTTAGTCAAATCAATAGCTTACTGCGGAAAATAAATTTTCTTTCCTTTGTAACGATGATCTTAATAAAATCAAAATTAGGAATTTGGGTTTTCCTAGTCATTCAGAGTATCATAGTGGGATTCATAATAGTAAATATAAAACATGAATTTCTTTTAACCAGGGAGTGGTGTTTACTTAAATAATGGCCTCAATTCATACTACGGAACCAGAAAATTATATTCTCTTGTATCTTTGCTTCAATAAAACAAAACAAAAAAAAACATATTATGTATTAATTTTCTTTTTTAGCCCAAAGGAGAGCGTTAGCCCAGAAGGAATACTGATTCCGTTTTGGCATTTTGCGTCCATTCACTGTAAATGCCCATATCACTTTTCAAACTGTTGCCACCAAATATTATCGCCCTGTGTTATATTTAAAGAAATTAAATAATGAAGAATTTACATAAATGTAATCATCTGTTATCGAATTGTGATAAAACGAAGGTACCTAGAGACATCATATTATGAATAACGTAATCCTCCTCCGAATATAGGCATCTGGAGGCACAAATTTTGGAATCTGGAATTTGTTTCCTTATCGATTTCATATTTTGTAACACTTAACACTTTAACTAATTTCTGATAAAGGAACTCAACGATTTCAAAGCGAACAATAGCAACATTGTACAACGGGATGCCCAAAGGGATGTTTTTTAACGGTTTGTCTGTTACCTTTATTTATTAAATATCACGTTCTTCGCACTTAAACCATAAAATTCAATTCAACAGCAGTATCGCTAAATAATTTTGAATGGGCATACCTTTAGAATTTCCGATATATAGTGTCGTGCGCTGGAGATTTTTTTTCTGGAGATCTGGAGATTTACAATGTTGCCATTTAAAGTGTTACCAAATATGAAATCAAAAATAAAACAAATTCCAAATTCCAAATTTGGGCTCCACATGCCCATATTCGGAGGAGGATTACGTTATCAAAATTTGATGTCTCTAGGTACTGTCGTTTTATCGCAATGCGATAAACATACATACATTTATGCAGATTCTTCATTATTTAATTTCTTTAAATATAACACAGGGCGATAATATTTGGTGGCAACAGTTTGAAAAGTAATATGGACATTTACAGTGAATAAAGGCAAAATGGCAAAAGGAAATTCTGAGGAAAGGAAATTCCTTCTGAGCTAACGCTCCTTTAAGCTAATGAAATAAAATATAAGTAGGTAGCAGACTAAAACTTTTAGGTTACAATTTAACACCCTGATGAATTTACCGTTAAAATTTCAAAAAATTAAAAGATAGCGCGTACGATTTTGAAAAATATAAAAATTTAAGATTAAAAGAAAATTTTAATTAGAAATTGAAACTGCAGTCTGGTGTTAGGGTGCTGATTTCAATTTAACACTTGAAATAATTTTAAAAACAGTCCCTCAGGTTAAAGATATGGAACATAAAATCTCATATTTAAAAGAATAAATTTTCAAAACGTCAAAGTCAAATGGTAGAAAAGTAATCTACAGTATTATTTAAATTGAAACTCTTGAATGTTAATGATGACGTCATATTTTGATATTTAGGTGTGCATTTATTTCAATTAATCCCTCGTACACTAACGAGCGAAGTTCCTTCGAGGTGTGTAATAGAAAATGGCCTTAATCTTCTTGATTGCAGAACGTATGCTGTACGAATTCCGATACATCTTCAAGAACGAACGGAAAATTTTAGAACTGTAAATTATACTTATTCAGGTTATATTTATTTTCGACTGAAATTACAGCGATATCAGTTAAACCAGGAGCTTTTAATATGATGACAACATGGCATTTAAATTTGTTTGAATTCTTATTACGGCTCTTTGGTTCTAATTCATAACTTTAATCTGGCAATCAGAGTTTCCCAACACCAGCAATTTCACGCTTCTATGTTGTTATTTCTGCCACTATTACAAATGCACGTAAAGAAGCCCAAGAAAGAAGACATCCTTTTCTCAAAGAAATACCAGTTAACAAATTTCGTACTACCAGTGCCATTTCTTCCGCGTAGTCTGATTAATTGCAACTCGTTTTCGATTCATTCTGTGACGGCATCGGGCGTCTGATTAAAGGAAATGAGCTCCACAAGTAAAGTCGCATTAAAATAAGCCTTTTATCGCCAAGACGCCCGCTTCCGTTGCGTCCCATGAGAGACGCGGGTTTAGAATCTGTTTCCGCTCTCCAAATAAAAGCAACCGTTCCGATGCATACATAATGCCCTCTCCTTCTAAAGAGATTTGCATCGATCTAAAGAAATCGGGAACATCGATACGATAATTATCTTTTAGCAGTCGAAGTTTGTGCAGCGTCTCGTCGTGGCTCATTACGGAAGGCGTAACAGAGACAGTTCTCGTTTTGTAACTGCAGCGCCAAGCGTTGCTTCTGGAGAAGGTGTTGATTTGGATGGGGACACAGTTGGGAGTAGATGTGGCTCGACAGAAATGCACCAGTGGCAATGGTGTGCTTCACGGCTATCCCACGCTGTGAACTTCTGAGAATCCAGTTTATTTATTCTTATTCTCCAGGCTTGTTATTTTCAAGATCTAACTACGTAAAATGAATTCATACGAATTGAAATTATATTTGTACCAGGCTGTGCTGTGAATTAAATAAGCTAAAATTCAAACTTAACGAAAACACTTTGATACTTAAAATTAAAATGTTGCTGCCGAATTGTAAGCATAGCGATATTACTCGAAATATCACACAGAGAGACTTTATTTTACTTTTCCGTTTGAATCATTGAACTCATCAAGTAAGATTTTAAAAGTAACCAGAATAAGGAATTAAAATTTACTTCAATATAAGTAAAACAAAAAATTACTCTATATTTTAGGAGTAAAATGTTTCACATTTTGACAGTCTCTTATTTGATTATTTGAATTAGGTGCTTTCTTTTATTTTCATCTTACTTGAATTTGATTTTTTGAAAACTAAAGGAACTCCCTTGCGTGCTTTGCCGTATCTGTTAAATTTCAAGAACTGAAATATATCGGTTCATCCGAAATTTTTCATCCAAAATTTATATTGGTACTTACGTAGAAATGCGCCGACCACACGGGACAACGGTTAGCGAAACTGGCTGTCGTACCGAAGTGCCCAGTTTCGAGTCCCGGAGAAGGTATGTGGATGTTTGTACGTGTATAGGGTTTGTGCGGCATGACGGACACTCAAAATATGAGTTGAGCCTAAAGTCCTCTCGAGAGGTTGTTGGTAGGGAAGGGGCGTGGGAGACCCTCGGATCCGCCTCCACGAGGTTCGTTACTTCAAAACTGGGGCGGAGCTGAGCACGAGAGTCGGAATGTAACCTGCATGGTGCTCTAGTATTCATTGCCACGGTAATAATTCGTGGGCTTGTTCTAATTACATCACGCAGAGAGATTAGTAACAGCAACAACAAAGTATTAATGCAACCACCTTGGCAGAAGTCCCCAAACTTTCAGAATGTGCCAAACTCTGGCAACCATGCGCATAACCGTTCTTCCGGCAACCATGCTCATAACAGTCCTTCATTCAAGCAAGAGACTGTCTTGAGATGAAACAATTAAATCCTGCTTTTTTTTAGAAAACAGCCACGACATACTTTTTGTTCCGAAAAGTCAACATATTTCTTTATATCGTTAACCATTATGTTGTCTTTCAACGTATTGCTGCATTTCATCTTTCTTTTTATATTTTAAACTGATGCTTCCGTAGATGCTTAAATTCTGTTTTATTTAATTACATATAAATGCATTCCCACTTTTTCATAGATAGCACTCCAGACATTTTAATAAATAGATGCAGAGTGCATTTCTGCAGAAAAAAGTGAGAATTTCTATGAATTTTAGATTTTACTTATGTCCAATAACTAGGCGTTTTCACTCATTGTAAGCTGAAATACAGTGAGTATTTTTCAAACATACTGGTGCTAGTGGTGCTAAAATACCAGCTTAATATTTCAGCAAAACTGAAAAATACTTCTACCCTTACTATGGGTAGAAGTATTTTCCAGTTTGCTTTCCAAAGTCATTTATGGATAATACAATATAATGCGAAATATAGTAGAGATAATTGCCTATGGTAAGCAGTGTTCAAGAAATTGTTCTCAATCTTGATACTTCTAATCCATAATATGTATATTGGAAATTCATGATGACAAGAAATCTATATGATTTACATCACAAGCAGCTTAACAGGAAACCGACAGCTTTTGCTATGAAATGTCTTATAGATTTTTTTCGACATTACGTGAGGAATTGAATGATTAATGCAAAATTCAATGTATTTATTGAAAATATTTTAACTAGTTTTAATAACCAATTTACATCTAAGAAAATGCAGAAATTGATTGCGGAATTATTGGGGCTAAGCCTACTGTTGCTAATTAGTTCCGATATCAAACTGAATGAGGAATTCCCATATTAATGAACAATTATTTTTGGAAATGAATCTTGGCGATTGAGTTAAAGCTTCGAGTCATGCTAAATGCCTCAGCAGAGATTACAAATCGCGAAAATTTGGTGTATAATTTTGTAATTTTTTCTAGCTCCTTTATAAAGTTTCAGCTATCTTAACGGGCGGTTCACCGTTATACGTCAGAACAGGTAAGATAAATAATTTTTATAGTATATCAACAATGCATTGTGCACATTCTGAAAATCTTAAAGACTACCCATTGTATACCTACACAAACGTGCAGTGTATTTACATTCTGAATTAAGACCCACCAGCGGTCGAGCGGTAAAGACGCTGAACATTGGTAGTTCGGTCCCCCGAGGTTCGAATCCCGCGAACGGGCTGGCTGCATGGGCGTTTTCGTGGTTTTCCCCATGTGTAACGTGTATACGAGCCAGTTTCCCTTAAAAAGTCCTCCACGAAGGCATCCCTCCCTTTAGGCCTCGTGTGCTTTGCCATAATTGAATAACCTAACCTAACCTGAATTATTGAAAAAAGAAATTAAAATGCAATACAAGAATCTATAAGTATGGTGCAACCTCGGACCGCAAACACCTCTCATGACAAGAAATCAGTTCATGGACAAATTATCTTAACAAGAAACATCTCGGATAACGAAACATGTCTCGAATTACGAGCTCTCAGGTCAGCAAAAGATGATTTCAAATGCGCTTTTGAGGTAACATCTGATCAAAGACTTCTGGGTTTGGTTTATTTCATTATCTGAAATCTTGCCTAAGGGAATCTGCCTAAGGAAAGGAAACCTTCGTAGTGGATGTTCTAAACGAAACTGGCTGATATGCACATTACACATGTGGCAAACTGCGAAAACTCCTATTCTGTTCAATCTGTTCACCTGGAATCGAACCTATTTCGAAGTACCAGTGTTCAGCCATTTTACAGCTCGGTCGCTGATGAGCACCAAAGACTTCCAGAGACATCCTTTTAATATTTTTTGTTACTTACTTTCATTAGACAGACTTGGAGGCAAGTGACTTGTATAACCATGCATTTGGCTTGAAGGAAACTATTGCCAAATTGTGCTGGGGGCAGAGAATTTGAGGGTTTTGGCATTGGAGATTTTTTGTTATCTATGATACTGTGGTTTCTAAACACATAGGGAAAACTATATGTTTAGAATTTAGCAATGAAGACGTCGAGAAATTATTATATAGAACTTAACAAAAAAAAGAACTCAAAGATCTGGAACATTTTCAGAAGCAGCAATAAAAGGTTATTGTGAAGAAAATGTCTTCAGAGAAAGCGGAAAGAAAGGAAGATCAGCCTAGTCCTTTGATACTGGAAACTTGTGCCAAATGGGGTGAAATGCAAAGGTGCATGTAATGATATGATCCTGATAAAGCAGTAACAAGCTGCAACAAAGCACTTATATAATGAACAAGCTGCAACAAAGCTCAGTAACAAGCTGCAACAAAGCACATAATATTATCTCTCACTTTATAAACATTTCAAAAGGGTAGACAGTAGCGAAGCACACTGGACATATTTATTTTAGGTGAAACAGAGGCCCAGTCAGTTTCAAGCAGAGAGACGCTAATATATACCCCCCCCCCCAAAAAAAAGGACAGAGAGAGAGAAAACAAGGGGAAAAGATAAAATAAGAAGTCAGAAACATAGGCTACCTGATGTTTACATAGAAGAGGACATCTCTTCCTTTTCTCATCTTCATCACTTTTCACTTACGCCGTCTACTCGCCTCCGTTCGGATACGGATAATTAAATCAACTTTTCTTCTATTTTACTTTTTTAATATTACGTTTACCTTTTTGTCTTCTATTTAATGATTTCCAGTGGTTTCGTATTCTGAACATATGTACAAAGCACATTTTTAAATTTTAAATAAGCCATCCTCTGTGGTCCAGGAAAGTTTTGACATATTTTACATTAATTCCTATGGGAGAATTGTTCCGGTTTACGAACGGCCTTAACGAGTGAATTAATTAGTCAGCCTAGGTTTAATTATATAATATTAATAAACCGGAGCTTCAAACAAAATCTTATAGAGAATCATTGCCTCATGTTTTGTACGCATAATATGTTCGACTCGTATCATGATTATTTATTTTCAAATAAATCTCTTCCAAAGACTGTTTAACTTGCATCTAATGATATTGAAATACTTTAATTTGTTAGGAATTTAGTAACAATTCTTTAACAAAAATAAGAAGCTGTTAAGTAAGAACAGTAAAATATTCAGGTTCCTGAGACGCGCTAAAGTTTCCAGAAGAGAAAGATTGAGAGTTGATAATGTTACACTTGTGAAGAGAAAAGAAAAAAAGAAAAAAACTTTCACGTGCAAAAGAGGGAATAAATCAATGTTATGCGAGAAAACCAAAAGCACGAAATGTAAAATAAAAAGGAGCCTCAATAAAACGAATTGGCGACTCAAGAATGGATCTTCTAGAGGTTTGCGGAGGATTCAAGAACAAAAATATCTGATTATACTTGGTCATGAAAAGCTGTTCTTTGGATTTATATGCTTATATAAAAAATGAACAGAAGGAATCCCTTGTCAAAACATTATCTCAAAATCTAACTCACAAATTTTGCTTTTGTGATCGCTGTGCTTCAAATAATCGATCAAAATGACTGAAAATCTCCTCCAAGGCATTCATTATATTCACTATCACGAGAAAAAAAAAGGGAAAATAGAGATTTCTACAAAATAGTAAAATCAAATGCTCAGCACAACTTCGGTATTTTAGAAGATAACATTGTTCTTCAAAGTTTTATTTTATGCGTTTGGTAACTACACCATTTGGAACTCCGTTATCCCAAAGACATTTAATTCATCGACTAATGCTAGGTGCTTACATTGAATAACGTACGAAAATATTACATCAACAGGTTTAGATTTAAATCCTAGGTAAGGCCTTGGATGTTTGTAATCATCATCCCGAAGCAGAGTGTATCATTTTAAATATTTTATACTAAAGGTCCTTTCTTGTGGGTGACAACTGGAAGAGATGCATACAAGGTTCTCTAATAACCATTCCACAGTATGCCATCAATAACGTTAGCTTGTTAAGTCTTCTGAAACGTTACATCTCCTAAGATATTTATTAGCTGTTATTTCGATGACACAAAGAACATAAAGAAGGGGAAAACGACATGTAAAAAAGACGTAAGATGACGCCTTCTAAGAGCAGAAAATTTCAAATTCACTTCGCTGATAAATTTCCTTTATTATTTTATATAGGTACACTGCGAAAAAAAAAAGGAGGAGGAGGACAGTTTTATATCTCCCGTTCTTGTGGGCCGATTGAAGAAATTCAAACTGCGTTTTTCATGTCTCGAAAGCGCGACTTAGGATATGTATTAGATTTATATATAGCGTTGTTCTAATACAAGTATTTTGACAAAAAATTGGACTTTTTCTGATATGAAATGCCAATGTTTTTCCATACTTCAATTCTATGACTTAAATTATGCCAAACTGCCAAGTTTTGTAAAAATTGCGTAAGAAGTTTTTAAAAAATTAGCTCTCAAAAGTTTAGCTCCACGGTGTTAATTGAATTTGGTATATATTTATTAATCTCTCTTTTTTTATTAAACTTACTTGATTTTTTTCCTTTCGCATTTCGAAATTTAGGTTCATTCCAAATAAAATTCCCCCATTTTTTATGATTCATTTTTTAAATTCGTATTTTTAAATCATTTTTATAAATTTTTAGAAAAGAATTTTGAAATATAATCTATAAAAGTTTTACTATCATCTTAAAGTAGATGTATTTCTTGCAAAAAATAGATTTTTTTATTCAAAATTTCCAAATATATACGTGAATTTATATACTGATTCGTTTTGAAATTTGGCTTGTTTGCTGAAAGCGATAACAACATCAAATGTGGTTTAGGCACTTTGTTAAAATTTTTGGAAAGTAGGAAAGATGTCACTGTTTTTCCCGCTCATGCACAATGGAAAAAGGGAAAGGAAAATAGGTTGCCATATATTGAGAAATTCTCCAAGCGAATTGTTCTTGGCCCAAACTGAGAAAAATGCGGCAAGATAAATTTTTGAATTTCTCCGTACATTTCGCACGAAATTTTACAAAATTTAATATTTAGGCATAATTTGAGTCGCTGAATCGAAATACGGAAAAACATTGGCATGTCATTTCAGAAAATGTCCGATTTTGTGTCAAAATACCTATATTAGAACAATACTATGTATAAATCTGATATATATCCTAAGCCGTGCTTCGAGACATGAAAAACGTAATTTGAATTTCGTCAATCGGCCCAGTAGAACGGGAGATATAGAACTGTTCCTTTTTTTCAGTCCAAAGGGGCTTTGTCCCTGCACAACTATTGTTTTCTTTTTGGCATTTTGCGGTAATACACTATAAATGCCCGATTCACTTTTCAAATTGTTGCCACCAAACATTACCACCCTGTGTTATACTTAAAGAAATTACATAATGAAGAATCTACATAAATGTATATATGTTTCTCGCATTGTGATAAAAGAACGGTACCTAGAGCCATCCCATTATGAATAACGTACGTTTCCACCCGAATATGGGCATCTGGAAGCCCAAATTTGGAATTTGTTTAATTACCTATTTCATACTTTGTAACGAATTTTTGATGAACAAACCTCAATGATTTAAAAGCGAACAAGGCACTACTCTGCGGGAAACAAAAAAAAAAAAACTTTTTATCTCCAGCGCGCGGAACTGCGTATTGGAAAATTTAAAGATATGCTCAATTTAAAATTATATTGCAATATTGCTGTTGAACTGAATTTTATGTTTTAAGTGCGAAGAACATGATATTTTATAAATAAAGGTAACACACAAAACGTTAAAAAAACGCCCGTTTGGGTATAATTTAACATCTGAAACATTTCAAATTTTTTTTCGCGCAGTTCAGTCACTTTTGCAACAACAAAAAATATAAACAATCAAATCAAAAAATCAAAAAAATATAAACACCCACACATAATATCACAATCAAGAAAATATAAATATTTAACTCTGTTTCACAGAATTTGAATATTTTATGATTTTATGTTGCAGCTGAGTATAAATTATTATAAGAGTTGCTCCACTGGAGAATTATTCCAATTTTGATACTCCACGGAACTATAGAAATTAAAAGAAGATTAAACATAAATTATGAATATAATTATAAATATACCTTAAAAAATTAATTTTTTAAATAAGTAAATAAATGTTTAAAAAATACACTTTTAAATGCAAGGCTTGTTTTCTAGAGAAGCTTGTGGAGTTTTATTAAATTTTAACTAACAGTTAAATTTATTTTGGAAGCAATCTTTCCATTAAACTCTTGTTTTCGAACTACGCTTTCTTTCTAGAATGGCATTTTTGTTTTGCGCATTACACAAAATAGATTAGAAGCTACTGTTTAACCTGGTGTCTGAGTTATTTCAGACGAAACATGTTTAGAGATTATTTAGAACGTGTTAAGACCTTGTTGAAAGCGTGTTCTGCCTTTCGGCCACGTTGTTTCTCTGATGGTTAAGATTGCTATTTTACGGCAGTACATATCAATTAGTGATTAGTCTACGTCGGTGGTATCCAACAGTCAACAACGCGTTAAATTATCTCTGTGTAGATTCGGCTGATTTATTCAACTTAGTATTTGTTTTAATGTTACGTTTTCTATTTTGCGTTGACGCCAAAAGTATTGGCGAGGCCCTTATTGCCCATCAATTAAAATCAATTAAAACTTGTTTCGAGCAGAGTTAAGTCCTTGAGATTGCTGAGAAATATGGCCGTGCTTACAATATTCTCCATCAATCAAAATCGGAGATATCCAAAACTGTATGATGTAGAGTTTTTTTAACGATTTAGTGGCTCATTTGAAGGAAACTAGCTTGCGCGTGTGCTTAGAACTGTTGATAGCATTTGAAATCCATGACAGCATATTTTCTTTTACATTAGTGATGAGATTTGGAGTTAGCTTCTTCATTCTGAAACCAAGAATTAGTCAGTGGACTTCGGAATGGCGGAAGACGATCTCTCTTGGGCCAAAGAAACTGAAGTATCTGTAATCATCACGCAAATGCTTCTATGGCACAAAAATGACATCAGCTGCAATGCAAATGCAGCAAGACTAGAAAGGAGCATTTTTAAAGAATGCCATGGCAGGTCAATATTAATTCTACGCCTACGCAATTACATAGATCTTATTTTAAATTCAAAGAAGTTTTAACCCAATAGACTGCGCACTATCATCATATATCTTCGAAAATGCCAGTTGCATTTCGGCATTAAATATCGAAAATTTCATTTAGCTAGAAATAGTACATTCGTGCAAAGTTAAGAGAATTTGCACAGTATGTCGAATTTCTGAAACCTAATGGATGGAATTTTAATGAAATTTGGTGTGAATATGCATTTAAAATAGAGAAAGAGACGTACCATTCAAAAGTCATTTTATGCACGCATTATTACCAGTAAAGCTCATAGTACAGTTAACCGGAGGCAGGAGCTCCGAGTCCCAGCGAGCATAGGCAAGCGATACAAAGCCTTTCATTCCCACCTCTAGAGGATGCCGGAGGAGGCGCCACGCCCCTCGACCAACTCAAGGGACACTACAAAACTGATATCGCCCGTCTCCAAGAGCTGACCAAGGGCGCCACCGCGTCGGACAACCAGCACTATCAGTACCATGTAGCGTACCCACATCCAAAGCTACAGACAAGAAAGTACCAGTACGATCCCTGCCACGCCTGAACCTACTACCGAATATACGATGGTTCTAGTTCTGTGAAGATTCTGTGGTTCTGTTCTTATTTACCCCAGAGATTGAGGCTGTTTAGATATAAGTCTAACCAGTTGTCTGGCGATACAGGTCTCCTCCCATAAATAGTCAGTTCCAGAAATTCCATCCAGTCAATCTCCGAGGATAGTTGTCCAATATTATCAGCCCAGGCGAGGGCCACAGGGAGGTCGATGCTGGGCTGAGGTAGGAGAGGCTATAAGTTAGCGTGTCACTACCCTACAGCTACACCCACTCTCAGAAGGTCCAGACTGAATCCCGGATCTCCTCCCGCCAGCGGCCAGTAACAACTATCCCCCGCCAAGCTCATAGTACAGGGATGACCAAAATCCACGTTGTGATATTGAACTAAATATTAGCCTAATGTGAGATATGGTACCCTCTCACAACTAGAAAGTCGCACAGCGCAATGGCATGCTGAACAAGGGGCAGTTCAGGAACCTCTAGGACAGTCTATAGCACTCTTGCAACAAGCCAATTTTTAACACCCTGGTGGTTTTTCGAGGGGAATAGCGAGATCAAATTGCCCTCCCAAGAGCGTCCCAAATATGTTCTATGGGATTAAAATCATGAGATCTGGTTGGCTAATCCATGCGGCGAATATCCTGACTTTCGAGATAATCGTCTACCAACTGCGCGATATGCGGATGAGCCTTGTCATCCATTGACAGGAAACTAGGAAAAATTGTGCCCCTATCACATTGTGCCCTATCGATTATCCCCTATCACATTGTGCTCCCTATTGTGCCCTATCAGGAGTCTTAAAAAATTAAGACTCCTGATAGCTGTCAGAGAGTCTTTGTCAAGCACATGCAGAGGTGTGCGGTCTTCCAACATAACGCTTTTTCAAAACATTACACCTCCACCATAGTAATAATCCTTTTTCCTGATGAGAGTGGGATGGTATTGTGTTCTAGGCTCTCTCCGGATACAGGTACGTCGAAAATCTATGTCCAGGCTAAATCTTTAATCATCTGCAAAAAGCACGGTTCTCCATTGTAGTCTGATTCAAGGTGCATGCTGTCTGTACCAAGCTAAACACGCCCTATTGTGTGCCGCAATAAGAGAACCAAACAGTGAGTCTTCTGGCATGCAGCCCTATCTCGTGAAGCCTTCGGGCAACTGTAAACCATAAAACTCGGGTTCCAGTGACGGCATACAGCTCACATGAGAACTGTGGAGCTGTAACAATCTTGTGTCGCCGTACTAAAAGTGTCAAAGGATGATCCTTATTTGTCGTTGTAGATCTAGGTCGATCTTGGGCAAGTTTTCTCGACATGGATCGAGAGTATTGAAATTTTTTTCACAAATTACAGACAACGCTGGGCTTTACATTAAGCTGGTATCCATCTGTGCTTTTGAATGGCCTAACTCCAATCTACCGACAAGTCTCTCTCTTATTCCATCATCCTTACGTTCGTGGTCACTCACTCTATAAAATTTTTCCAACTCTTTGCGAGAAACATTATGAATGCCGTAAAAGAGAGTGAGCACGAAAATCGTCGAAAAGCTCTCGTGCACTTGTATCTTCTCCGCAATCGCAGTTTCTCAGAAATGTACGTGTACGCTTATATATTCGATTATGGATTTATGGATTTATGGATATTTGCATAATTATTCAGGGGCATAATTAGTAACTTTGGTTCAAACCGTTTTGCAAAAATAGATATAATTTTCAAATTCTTTAAATTTTGCACACGATTGTAGTACGTAGTTTGTACCGAAAAACAAAACAAAAAAAAACAATAT
The DNA here is from genome assembly GCA_000611955.2 of Stegodyphus mimosarum. Taxonomy (NCBI): domain Eukaryota; kingdom Metazoa; phylum Arthropoda; class Arachnida; order Araneae; family Eresidae; genus Stegodyphus; species Stegodyphus mimosarum. Next base: position 655,500 of record KK112864.1, read on the forward strand.
TATTAACATAAAGAGGCACCAAATACTTGAGAACTTCTCTCTTTTCAAAAAAGGACCATTTTATAAAGGCTTGTTATCTCGGCTGGGGATCAAGTTTTAAATTTATTCCAAATCTTACCCTCATAATTTAAACAGCTGACGATAGTCAATAAGAAAAATAACGCAGCTTTCTATACATGATGTATTTTACACGAAGAAGGTCTCTTTTGTAAGGTAACCTAGCATATTTAATTATTCTTTAACACAGAATTAGTCTTTCTGAAGCAAAAGAATAATTTTCTAAAATAAGCCGTAAATTTATCTGAGATAATGCTTTTGGTTTTAATGCTTAAGCATCCCTAATACAGTTTTGTTAAATCTGGAAATTTCAGACAATCTTACATGTCTATACTACATAATCATGTAAAACTAGATGCGTTTTAAGAATAATTTCGATTCTTAGGGAACTATTATTCTTCCGAATATCTTCTTTGAGTTTATTTTAGCATCTAAAAGTCTCATTTCGAACATTACAAACAGGGTTCAGTTAAAAGAAGCTTTCAAATGATATTTAAAAAAGAAAAGAAGCAAGGGAAACTCCAATTGGAGAGTAGGGCCTCGGAACAACCATCAGCGTACTGCTTCCAAAGTTAAACACTGAACAACGGATAGAACCCCTTCTTCCTGACTTTGCCCAAGTTCTGGTCAAATATTTGTTCACTAAACTCGGCAGCCATGATGACTTTTTAATGAGAGTCTTCGACCGTTGCCAGATTACAGCTCCGAACATTGCTTTTCTTTTACCCGCAACTTCTTCTCTTCCACTAGTTTTGTCGTCTTATTACCATGGAATAATAACGCCAGGCATGCGCTGTTCCTGAGTTTAGAAATGGAATGAGAGAAAGGAAAAGAAATTTTTCGTAAATACGCCGATGGCAGTCTCAGTGAAAAGTTACTTAATGGATTTGGGAAAATTTAATTCCGGCATACAATTCTAGAGTTGTCTTTCGATTTTTGAAGACTTATACGCCCGTGGGGGTTAGAACGAACTCTTAAAATTCGCTATTGTTTATTTTATGGAGGAAGAACATTTGATTGAACTTTTTCAATCCATCTTTTGATGTGTTTGGTTTTACATATTCAGCAGCATTAAGTAAATGCAAACTTGACTGAACTTTTTTTCTGGTGATATATATCTAGAATGTCATAATTAATTTAACTTAGTATCGTCTTAGGGGATTTAATTGCGAATCAATTTGTGCCCATGGAAAAGTAAGCAATGCTTATAAAATTAAGATTTCTGACTTAAAAGGAATTTTTTATTTATTTCTCATTAATTATATTTAACTTATTTCCTACTCTTTTATTTAATTTCCGCTCCTGGGAAGTAATCATACAGCTACTTTAAACTCTATGATCACTGAAGCTTCTAATGCTAATATTTCCTCTGTTTTTGCAGTTAGATATATACATATATATTAGAATATCAAACCGCAGAAGTCAGTTTTGGGCAAAAAAAAATTAATATTTTAATAGAATTATACAGGATAGGCATGCAAAGATGCATGTACGCAAAGAGCAATGAATAAACAAAAAATTAAAACATACGTGCATACAGTTTTCGTATACAAGCCTGGAAACTGAGAGTTAAATAAGTAATTATACCGAAATTCAGATCTAACGTAGGAAAGTTAAAAATACTTTTAGTATGTAATAGGTTACTTTTTCTGGGTTATATAAAAACGTTGTAAGGACGAAACATATTTATAATTGGGTATGGTATGGTATATTTAATTATGGCAAAGCACTCTAGGGATGACGTCGTGGGAAGGGATGCCTTCGTGGAGGACTTTCTAAGGGGAACTGGATCGTTATTCACAAATGGGATATTTATAACAATTTGAATTTAAGGAATTACAGATTTCGATGAAACTTCTTAATTTATCAAAAATTACAAGTTATAAATGGCCTGAAATCTGAAATCTTTCAGATTTTATATTATGCCCGAAGTGGAGTTTTCTTTTAATTGATACGCACACACATGTTTGGGCCAATGTTCCTTTGGGCTAAAAATATTTAAAAATAGCATATCTTTAGAATTTTCGGATAGACAGCCTCGCACGCTTAATTTTTTTTTCACAGTGTAGTCATTTCTCGCTTTGAAACCGTTGAGTTTGTTAATCAAAAATTTGTTTATTAAAGTTTTACAAAATATGAAACAGACAATAAAATTAATTCGAAAATTCCAAATTCGGACTTCCAGGTGTTCCTATTTGGATGGAGGACTACGATATTCAAAATTTTATGTCTCTAGGTACCGTTGTTTTTTCACAACGCCAGAAACATATATACATTCATGCAGATTCTTCATTATATAATTTTTTTAAATATAAAACAGGACGGTAATATTTGGTGGTAACAATCTGAAAAGTGAAACGGACATTTATAGTGCAACGACGCAAAATGCCGTTTCGAGACTAATAGCCCTTTGAGCTAATTATTAAAAAAGTTGTGAATATTAACTTGACATAAGTATGCGGACACTTTGAACAAACAGTTTATATAGAATAAAAGCCTGAATATAACAAGACATTTAACATTTCTTTGAACATCCTTCAGCTAAGCGTACACTTTTATCCTCTCTGGCGTGGATTTAACTAATTTTTTTGGTATGTGCTTTATTTTGTTCCATTCTTCCGTAAGAATTGTTTCTAGTAGAGGCTTCAAAGAAATATCATATTTCTGTATTCTTCTCTCCAACTGATTCCATATATGTCAGCAGTGTATGAAGGAGCTTTAATAACCTAGCATAGTTGTATGCCAACCACAAGGAATGTATGCTTGAAATCATTATCCTGATAGAACTTGAATCTATATTGCATTCCAAGTTTTCTTGATGATGCTTACCGGTTTTCATTAAGAATATGTGTATTTATTCTGATCATATCATCTATATATATATAAAGAAGAAAGTCTGTGTGTTTGGTTGTCATTCAATAACTCAGTCACTACTATAGTACTACTACGTCACCAAACTTTCTACAGTTCTTTTCTGGGTCCTGGAAAAGGTCGACGTCCACTTCCCCCCCCCCAAAAAAAGGAGCTAAAATCAGAGATATGAATTAAAAACTGGGAAAAACGATCATTTTCGCCCTCATTTTTCCGAGTGCCAACAGTCTCGCGCGTTGGAGATAAATAAAAATGCTTTATTTCGAGAAGTGTTGCTGCTGCTCGCGTTCAAATCATAGAGTTTGTTAATCAAAAATTTGTAAATTTTACAAAATCTATACATAAAAAGAAGAATGTCTGTTTGTGTATTTATTTGTTTGTTCGCGTTATTGATTTCTGATCCATTATGATCAATTTTTTGCCACATTTAGTCGACTAAAATTGAATGTAGGTGAAATATTGGATGGAACTTGAGCTTTTACGACCCTTTGATTAGAAAGACGAAAATCATTAAAACTGCGTACGATTCTTGCTGATATAATGAGAGAGGATTTGCTTATTTTTCTATCGAAATTTTTTAGGTGGGTTCCATATCGCATCAGACTGAAAAATGTATGACTATGAATCGTATTTTTTACATCGTCATTAGAGAAGGATTACAGCGGTATCGTTTTCTCTGTTGTTAGATACATTACTCTCGGTCTAACTTAACTGCCATCGGATACTTCCGCTAGTTTTCTATAAAAACTAAATTTCGCAGAGATAGCGAAGCATCTCCATACCACTATGCTTTCACCTCCGTCCTTAACAGTAGGCAAAGGTTTTCTCTGATTTAATTCTTCATTCGACTTATTTATCCTCAGATCGAAATATATCAAATTTTGACTTATCTGCAAATATGACAGCTCCAGTATGATAAATATTTGATTGTCGTAGGTTTTTGTGAACTTTAGAAGTGCTTTCCTTCTTTTTCTTGTTAATAAACAATTTCATTTTTACTGATAGCCAATTGTACCCATGTGCCGCAGTGACTCTTCTAACAGTTTCATGCTTTAAGTTTTATTGCAAACTATTTTTCGTAATCTTCTGCAAGTTCTGCAGCGCAAAGTTTTGGATCTTGTTTGCTTTTCGTAGAGCAAATCTGCGATTCTTTGGATTTAGGTTAGAATGTCGTCCTGATTTCAATGCTTTTTCAACAGTTCTGTGCAATATCCAGCGTTTCATGCTTTTATAAAATGAAAGACAGTTGAATTCTTTATATCAAGGATTTTGTTGATATTCCGGATACTTTTACCAGCTTAAAATGATGAATAATTATGTTTCTAATGGAACATGTGTTTAATTTACAGCGTCTTGCCATTTCATTTCAGATGTGAGACTGCTAAAGAAGTAATAATTTACAAATGCCGACTATAATTCTTGTGATGTATTTTCATTTAAACAAAAACTTACAGCAGGAAACATCGTCTGTCAAAACATCTCAACAAAACTTCCGTATGTTCGGGGCGAGTTACTGATTAACACTTTTGGGATAAATTATTTTATTTCAAGCAATGTTTTGATGATATTTATTTTGCGATAAGCAAGGTTTAAAACAGAGAAAAAATAACATCTTCGAAAAATATTAGTCTGTTCTTCAACATTTGGACCAAGATCTATGCTAATAAATTTCAAAAATTCAAGTGTCCAAAAACAAATGTGAGTCATTGTATTAACTCTGCTCTCTTTCTTTCCTCCATGATTACTTTTTGCGGATATTAGTACAAAAAGACATTATAAATAAAAACCAAGTTTTTCGATAAACGAGACAAATTATTTGTTATTGTACGTTTCTCATTTTAGATAAGCAATAAACAGGAATATACCCCTTTCTTAACTTTCGATGTGTATTGTCCTCTAATTTAACATACCAACACGCCTACGAAACCCTACTTCGAATTTCATTATCTTTACACTCCTCGCCTACCACTTGAACGTAACTTTATCAAGATTGACGTGCTTGCCCTGTTTATATCACAACATCCTCGCATTACATTCCGTAGATTCTTTCACGCTTCAACCGTGTTTACTCTGTTGCCATGGCGACAGTGACTCTTCCTTGAAGATAATAAAAATAGAGACATTCTTCGAAGCTAACAGACCTATCGACAATAGATTGCCGGAGCAAATATCCAAGGGTTCATTTTTGAAGCAGATTAATTGAGATTGAGAAGAGGCGGAAAAGATGAAAATATTTTTTTGTTTCAATGTTTCAACGATAAAGGCATCAGGAATTTCATAATCAAGTCGAAAATGACACTTTACGTTGCCACAGGTTAGGAGTATAATTTAATTTTTCAGAAATTCACCGTTATATCATTTCTTTTCGCTCGTGGCAACATAAAATAAATAATATTTTAGGAGTATTTCTTTAAAAATATAATTTAATTTTATGTAAATTCAAATCGAATTTGTTGTTTTTTCAGGGATTAAAGACTGAAATCTCAAAGAAGCGAAAGAATTGCAGTCGATAATCTATTAAAAAGAATTAGAGCTGAGCAACCTTTGTTATACTACAGCACTCTGTAGATTCTTTTGTATTTCAGGCAAATCATTTTTGAAACAGAGGAAATTTAATGTACCGGAAGGAAAAATAATTAAAGAAAAAAAAAAGAAAATGTATGTATTTCATAATCTACAACATCAAAATTAATATTACAATAATCAGATTGCCTTCGTTCAGTTTTTTCTTTAAAACAGTTTGAAATCAGGATTCTTTAAAAGCAATAAAACAGATAAAATAACTAAATTATGAAACTTCATACGTAAATTTTTAATTAGAGTTCCTTAAATATTTGCTTGACTTTTTTCAGATTGCCTTAAGCATCGCGACATTTAAATTTGAATGAGAAGAAAAAGTTTTATAATAGTACCTTACGTGCACCTTTATCCACTGAAAATGCTTTTTGTACACAAGAAATTAATGAAGCAAGACAATCAAATTATATTTTAAATGAAAATACAAATAAATGGATCAGGTGTTTTGTTAAAAATGTACTCAGTTTAATTTTAAAATGAATTTTCTGTTATTTCAGAGAAAAAATCTAGATTGTTTTAACAGCACTGAAATTTAAAAAGCTGAAAAACTAAAAAAGATAGCTAAGAAATTTTTAAAAATTAGAAGAGTTAGTGTGTTGAAATATATCTAGTTTTAATTTTTTCACAGTTTAACAGCTCTGACAGTATACAATATACGGGTGTTGGTTTAACTCAGTGTAAACAACTTTAATAAGACTTTTGAAGTTCGACATTGAGTATTTAGAATTTTAATTTTCAAGTGCTTTTTTCTTGATTCTACACGTAAGGTTTTGGCATACCTAAAATATCAATGAAGCATTTTGACTCTCGATTCTGTTCTTTATAAAATGTCGTGCGTTGGTACTGTAACAAAGAAAAATTGTAACCAAGATGATTCTCAGAAACGTATAATTTATATTTATACCCTATAAAGAAATAAGCAAGCTATCATAAACTACATGAACAATGGTGTCACGAGCATCGTATTTGGACTGAGCAAGACTGGGCTTGTTTGCGTTTCTCAGATAACAATAGGTTCAATCTGTTATCGAATTGCAGACGCAAACTGATCTGGCATGAGAGTGGTATTGCTTATCGACCAGAAAATATCCAGGAAAGGGACCGATATCCGAGATGCAGTACCATGCTACAAGCCGGCATGATGACCAATGGCCGCACGCCCTTACTTGTACTGACATTTGGGACTACGGCCGGCCAACGATTCATTGATGAAATTCTGCTGCCTCATATTCGTCTTTCCCGTGGTACCTTAGGTAATAAATTTCTTTTCATGGACTACAAAGCACCATATCATCGAACACTCGCTGTTTAGGATTGTCTAGACAGCGAGAACATCCTCAGCACTTTCTCCAGAATCACGGTAAAAGTGTTTGGGATGCTCTGGAGAGGTGACTTGCTGGTCGAAAATATTCTCCAACGAACAAGAACATTCTTATTCGTGGGCTGATATGGAATTAATTGCCTCAACAGCTTCTTAACGTTGTGAAAGCACGAAAGACCCTTGGAAAATTTCATTAAAATTCACGGTGGATATAATCCACCGTGAATACCCACGTACTGACACCTTTTCTCAAAATTTTCTGCTGTCGTTCTTATGTATTTTTATTTCTCCGTACACAGTATCAAAAAAACGCTCTTTTACTTTTGGATGTTTCGTAACCTTCTCTACTTTTCTGAACAATAAATATCCTTTATTTTAATGTCCGAACAGTGTGGGAACACTATTTTATCCTGCACAGTTTCCGACTCCGCTTATTGTTATGCTACACGGCAGTTTGAGATCAGTCCTTAGTAAATGTCCAGCAGTGTACATCTAGTCTTTGGAAAAGCACATAACATGGATGCATTCTTTCTTCGTCCGAGTTTCATAAGAGAAATGGAACTCTCAATGACTTTGTGCCAATCATGTCTTTTTTAAACAAGCACCACATGTTCAAACTGAAATATCATTTATTATTTATGGTAAAAAACAGCTCAGGGGACTTGACATGTAACCAAGTAATGAAAATGATGTAGATGTTTTCAAGAAACAGCTGTAGAGAGCATTCAAGGAACAGAAGAAAATATTCAAGAAACAGATGTTGAGAGCGAACATTTTTCCAGCACTTTTTACGACCCTATGAAGGGGTACTAAATTCCTAAAATAACATCAACATTTTATGCAAACTCCCTAAATATATCAGGCATAAAAAAAGGAAGAGATGGCTCCCACGTTAAGAAGCTAATTTAAGAACTTAAATTAAGTTACTCCACGTCAAGCGTTAAGAAGAAGATCAATCGATCAACAAGCAGATTAAAGATAAAATTTAAGAGTTTAAAATTTACCAATAGATTAGAGTTGTCATATTAAAGGGCAAGTAGTCTTTCAAATAAAATAAAAGGCTGACATCTTCACTTCGCACTTCAAACAGCAGTTTTCTCTCAGTAACCTTCTCATCGGAATCTATTCAAGATTTCGAATGTTACCATTTGAATGCAAACTGCAACTGAGAAAAATTCAGTCAACTCCAAAATGCCAATAAGATTATTAATATCATATGGAAACTAAATCTGAGAAGGGAAAAAAAAGGACTGAGATTTGGATGGAGTCAACAATTAAACAATTCGCAATCTATTACGTAACACGATGATCAAATTTATAGGTATCTTTAATGCTTTCTTCACCAATTAATTATTCCTCTATGTCGTGGAAATGAATCCAAAATTTTCTTCTTTTTAAGCCACACTCTGACTGAGAAAGGAATATTACAGGTCCTTCTCTATAGACTAAGCAAGACCTAGGAAAAGTTGATTCCTAATCGTATTCAGAAGCACCTTCGGGTAATTTCTGAAATTGTTCAGCATCTTCTGCCAAACACTTTATTAGTTGGAATAAATAACAAAGGCCTGTCTTATACGAAAGTCTTTTGTTGCTCTCCTTATGCCAGAAGAAGAGTAAAGAGTTCTCGACTGCATTTGTCACAGCAGATTGTCATACAAGCTTAACAAACTAGAGTTTAATACGAAAATCATTCCTTTATCATCTCATTCCTTGGTAAGGCAATCAACCTTCGGGACAATCCTCTATTTATATTATGCGTCCGATTTTCCAAAAGGTGGGATCTTTTCTGGCCTATACACTGATACAAGAATAATATTGCCATTGCAATCAATAGCAGTTGAATCATTTAATCCAAATTATACAGCAGCAAAACTTCAAGAGTACGTCCTCTGCTACTCAGCGCTGGTGGTAGGAAATAGATGACTATTATCAATGTCAGCAGATTATCATCATTTACAGGAAACAGGAAAAAAAAACATTTGTGTTGTAATTTGCAAACTCGCTGTACTTATTCAATGAGTAGCTCCAAGGTGTCACTAACTAATTTGATATTATTCTCAATTAGACATTCACACAGATGAATGATATTAAAAGATAACGGATGATAAAGTTAGTAAAGTCATTTCAAAACACTATCACTGTTGGAAAAGCTATTTTTTTCGTAACTTTCAACCGGATCTCTCAACATTCAGGCTTATACTTTGTTATAACTCCCAGACCTAAGCTCAGTTATCGAAAATTTAAGATTTTTCTAAAATCGAGCTTTTATCAAATGCACAATTTTGTATTAGGAATAACTTATTTATCGCGATCTGCATGTAGAGACTATTGCAAATATAATATTATATAAATATAACAATAAATTTTTCAGCCATACTTTCTGCTACAAATAGGTTAATTTCATTTTCATTCTTAATAAAGAGCTTGTAAAATAAGAATGCTCTATATGTCCATTCGCCTTTCATTCTCTTTGAGTCACAATTTTGTTACTTGATTATATATCATTTCCTGTCTAGCGTGTATAACGTTCATTGCATAGAATAGGACTATAGTATAGTTCGGTACCTGTGTTTTACTGTATGACCATGTTATATACTGTATGTCCGTTTACGTAATATCCATAGCCTATATTTCAAACACACTTTCTAAGGTCTTCTTCTGTGTAAATTAGCTTTCTTTAAACCCTACTTAGACTGACACAAGTGAATTATAGCTTCGTCTATGAACTTATGACAGAGGCTGAAGAAAGTTTTATTAAATAACATTTTTATTAGAAGTTTGAACTTAATAAATTGCACAACTTTTGCGTACAAATTAAATCTCCGCCGATTGCGAGTATTAGATAACAGAAAGCTGAACTCATAAATTATAGTAGCAGGAGACTATTATATAAATGGCCTGACTAAGCGTTCGTTCAAATTCTAATTGCACGCTTTCACTTCGGCTAACAAAATGGCTAATGCCGTACAACTAATTTAGCAGAGCTGGGTGAGATAAGAAGTACAACTGCGAATGTCGCTGCCTAAAGTTCTATAGCTAAGCCATTAAAAAAATCTGACTTAAATAGCTGTAACTCACTTGCATCCATGTTGCATCTAGCAAAAAGGAGAAGTGATAGTATGTATCTAAATCATAATAAAATGGGTTAACTAACATAAACTCTGCAACTTTAAGTCCCTTGCGTGTCTCTGGATTTCCACAAGTGTTATTACTAACATCAGAGGTGTTATTGGTCTTGTAACTCACTTTTTGTCCGTATCACTTTTGTGCTCGAATCACTTTTCAAATTGTTGCCACAAATGTTTTCGGGATGTATTGTTTAAAAAAATAATTGAGGAAGAATTTGTATATGTAGGTATGTTCCTTTTCTAGAAAAACAGTAGCACCTAGAACCGACGAATGGTTAATATATACGTAATCCTCCACCCGAACATAAGAACCTCGAACTTTTGAATTTGTTTTACTTCATATTTTGCACAAATTTAACAAAAACAATTTCAGCGATCTGAAAGCGAAAAGTGGAAACACTACTCGAAATAAAACATTTTTATCGCCAGTGAGTCAAACTGTTGCCTGTCGCAAAATGTAAGATATTTATCTTCAAATTTTATTTTACAAATTCGGCTATTTGAAAGCAATGTGTTGCCAATGCCTCAAATAGAATACTTATTATCTCCTCGGATAAGCCTGTTGTCATTCAGTAAAGCGTAAGATATGTAACTTTCAAACTTAAACAACCTCTCCGTTGCTATAAACCAAGTAAACCTAGTGACTGAAAAGCAACAAACATAGTTCTTAAAATCTTCCAATAGAAAATATAGTAGCAAGTGCTATTACAGTAGCAATCGTTATGTATTAAAATAATAAGTTATTTATCGGGTTTACAATTTTCCTACTCTTTTTAAAAAGACCGTCAAGATTTTTTGCCGTTACTGATATATGAATAGTATTAGGCGTAAATGGAATATGAAGTCATTTAGGAAATTAAGAAAACAGTGAAATGAGAGCTGTGTATGATATTCATTTGCCGTATAATTTTCTTTGTTTAATTAATGCTGAAACTTGGATAACAACGAATATTGTCTACTAAATAGCACGCAAACTGTTCCGACGTTGTGTAGTAATAAAATCATTTGTGAAAATGCTGCAATAAAATGTTCCACCATATGCATTTAAAATTAAAATTTGTTTTTTTTCTTATCTTTGTTAATGCGAACTTAAAAATCTGAAAATATTGGAGCTGCACGAAATACAAGTATGGGAGATTGTGACTTTATTTATCGTTTTAATAAATGATAGAACTGAATTGTTCTGCTATGCTAATTTAAAATAAATAATTTATTATGATTATTTTTAGTAAAACTAACGCTTCATTGCTAGAAATGCAAATTTAAAATAAAGAGTTTAATGTTAATTGATAACAATTAAAACCTAATTATTGCTATTTTCAGTAGAAAATAGTAAATAAGAAGGTTAGGATAATCTCCTTGACAGTAAATTGCAGGTAGAGATTACGTTGTGATGTCACAAGCTTAGTCTCATCCGTTTATGGTATCACTAAGCTCCCCCTTTAGAATTTTGTTTACGCAGCCTATTCTGAGGCTTTACCAAATTGTATTAGCAGGAGTGAGATCAAGAGCAGATTGGCAATCTGAATTGCTCAGCGACAGCATAAAAACCCTTAACAAATTCTCTGGTCTGCAGTTACAATCTGAATAATGCTTTTTCTTTTTCTTTTTTAGCCCAACGGAGCGTTAGACCCAAAAGGATATTAGTCTCAAAACGGCATTTTGCATCGTTTCATTTTCTGCGTGAATTCACTTTTCAAACTGTTGCCACCAAATGTTATCGTCATGTATTATATTTAAATAAACTAAATAATGAGGAATCTGCATGAATGCATGAATGTTTCCCGCAATGTGAGAAACAAAGGTACCTAAAGCCATCAAATTTTGAATAACGTATTCCTCCAACCGAACATGGGCACTTGTAAGCCCGAATTTTGAATTTCGAATTTGTTTTATTATCTATTTCAAATTTTATAAAACATTAACGAATTTTTGATTAACAAACTCAACGATTTCACAGCGGGCAATGGCAACACTGCACGGAAAAAAACATTTTTATCTCTAGTTAGACTGTATATGGGAAATTCTAAAGATATACTGTTTTGCTGTTTTTAAATACACTCATGTCCCTAAATTAGGGATAATTCAGAATCACACGGAAATCGAACTCTGAAGTAAAAATTTCAGCTGTAGAATTATCGAATACACCTTCAAGAATAATGTGCAAATTACAGGAAGCCATCAGATGACGCCGATAATACGTCACACTGACAAGAATATAAGAGAAGTATATATAAGGAATGGTAGCAAAGAAGTAAAATTGTTCACAAGCGTTTTGTAAACCGCTTAGTGCCGCAGCTGAATAGTTATGACAAAGAGGACGCGTGTAGTGATATTTTTAGGTGGTAGAATTATCGTCCGTCTGAAATAAGGGCGTACTCAGACGGAAGTATCCTAGCTTTTTGCAATAGCCCAAAGTGTCATCTCTATCGGCCACGGGTACGACAGTTTCAAGTTTATTGTCGCCAAGGGTTGGCCTGGAGCAGAAAACATGCATCGTAGACATCGTCACAATGGACTTGCGTGATGCTTTCCGACAAGTCCAGGTTTAGCTTGCAGTCTGATTCACATCGGACTTTCACATGGAGAACTCCAGGTACCCGCTACCACCAAGACAACATCATTGAACGACAGCTTTACGGTGGTGTAGGATTGCTCGTTTGGGGTAAAATTACATGGGCTCCAGAACAGACCTGCATGTTCAGATCAGAACCATGAGAGGCCACATTTATCGGGACATTATTTTGGAACAACTTGTACGCTTGTTTAGGGGTGCTATAGTCGCAGAATTTGTGTTTATGGATGGCAACGCCCGTCCTCATCGTGCACATATTTTAAAGGAATGCTTTCATCTGAGGATATCATCCGTATAGAATGGCCAGCATTTTCATTTCATTTGAATTCGATAGAGCATGTGTTAGACATGCTTGGCCGACGAATTGCAGCCCGTCAAGCACCTCCCACACGCGTACTGGTACTTCGGAGAGCATTGCTTGGTAAGTAGAGTAATCTTCCCCAATATCAGCTGGATAATTTGATACTCAGCATGCCTAGCATTGTACAGACCGTATTTCATCGTCTGAGAGACATACAATGTATTAACCATCATACCAACCATGTAATGTTAAGTTTTTGTAAGGGAGTTATTTTTTGTGATTGCTCCCGGGGACAAAAATCGTAGTTTTAATGAATGGTATCATATATGTACCATCTTTTTTTCTTATTTATCTTTTGTTTAATAAATGGGCTTCATAAAAAGTCACGTTTGTTTTGTTTCTGAATCTTTATTTCCCGGAGATGGCATTATCCTTAATTTATGGACATGAGTGTATTTTGTGATATTGCTGTTGAATTGAATTTTATGTGGTATAAGTGTGAAGAACATTGTTCCGCCTCGGTTAGAATATTTCTGTCTATTTGTACTAGCTTAACGTTTGCACCGCCACTTAATGTCAGTGGCGAGAGCCCAGTACTAATCAGTAAGCGATAGGGATACACTCGGTCCACACCGAGTCTCTTTGCCTCTGCCCGATCAAAGCGCCAATCAATTGTTAATTGTAATCCTTACTCCCTTCTTTGCCCGTTTAAGCGCCATTATTATGCATGAAGGAAAATAAATGCCGTTAAGTTTTTCAACTTGACTTTTATGAATTTATATATAGTCCACTACGACACGCTATCAACATTTTGGGGTGGTTAGTTGGCGGGAGTCTCGAAGACTGCACGCGTTTTATAGCTCTGCTCTCATCTAGCTTTTCTGCGGAAGTCTTGCGCATAAGTAGTCGATTTTGGTGTCATCAAGAAGAGGAAGCTCTAAGGATTACATAGATATAAGATTTGTGGCTGAGAAATTCATACGAAATTTTTTATGACTTCTAAAAGTTTTCACCGTTTTCAAATGGCGAATGCATTGTGATTTCGGAAGCTTCAACTTTCTACTGCTCCAGACGAGTCGTCCCTTATAGGATCTACAAGTTTCTCATACCACTGGATGTGTAATACTTCCAGGAGTATTTTAAGCTCAAGGTCAAGCCAATCCGTCAATTAAAGACCTAACTATTGCAAATTTACTGGATTATTCACGTGGTGTTAAACAAGTTCGTTAATTTCGACCTTTAGGGGAGCAGCCGTCGAAACTGCTCCCTCCTCCAAGGGAAATTCGAAACGAAGTTAACCCCCCTCCTCCAAGGGAAATTTGCAACGGAGCGACGATAAAGAGGCAATAAAAAATAAACAAATAAAAGGGAAGTGCGCGCTTTTCATTTTAGCGCTAATTACAAATCTAATTGGAATATTTACACCGGACCAACACCATTCTTCTCTTCACTTTGTGCGGCACGTAATTTTCAAAATTTCAACAAATTCTGTCCAGTAGTTCCCAAACTACGGATTTTTCGCATAATTACTGGACTTAGCATTTCTAACATTCATTCCAGTGTGTACTGCGTTTTCAGTGATGTGGTGTTTGTGACCATTCTTTCCCTTCGATTACGATAACCTTCTGACGAAAAACAGAGACGTTTTGCGGCCAAGGTGGATGGATTTTCATCATTCCTAATCTCACGGGTTAAAGGACTTTAAATGACTAATTCCCAGCGGATTAAAAGATTAAAGAGATTGTTTTAAACGCGTGTATGCTATTCATACAACAGTTCTCAGTTATAATTGTGTGCAGTGTTCTGTGTTTTAGTTCCATTAAGTATGTGCAGTAAGTGATAAATGCTTAATGCCCTTCAGCTTGCTAATTTGCTCACAATAAGTTATCTCCTTCTCAACCAGGTGAAGAACCGAAGAAGCAAAACACCCAAGGTAGGATCAGTTTTTTCCTGTACTCAACACTTAGAGTACACCCATAACTACCGTTATGCCTTACAATAATTGTAACTACTCTGCTCTATTTTAGAAGTCTAAACATACTCTGATGATTTAACACTTTTTAAGGACAGCAACAGTTATATGTTAGTTTATATTTTGTTCTGATTTAATTAATGCGCTATTCTCACATCCCATTAATTTGATTTTTAACTTATGATTTTATTTTCCTTTAATTTGAGTTACCAGAGGCTTCAACTTCTTGCAAACTAAGCATTTTATATACTCTAAATAGTCTGTATCAGTTGAACTCAGCTCAGTGCTTGGAAGCACATTATATATTTGTATTTTAAGTAATTGTAATTAGTATTGTACTAAGTATTGCATTGGTTCCAGTAGTTTTAAGGTATATTTATTCTCTGTTATTAAGAGATACTGTGAATATTGCATTTAATCTGATCAGTATAGCATTTCCTTTTACCAATTATTATGCACTAATTTAATCTCTGTTTTAAAATTTGTATGTATCCAAGAGTAGTACGACGTTTCTATAACATCGGTGTTACTCTTGCCGACTTGTTTTTTGTTTGTTTGTTTGTTTGTACTATTTAGTCTTATCGCATCTGAGGCTCCCTTTTGAAATTTCAAGTGGTAATTAGTTGTGTACCGTGCCTCTTAATCTTATGAGAACAATGTTAAGTTTAACTTGAGTTGATTAAATACTTAGCCACCACTTTTTAGCCACATCGAATGTAAAAGAGTTTGTTTTGTTAACTGTAAAGATCAATAATGCCTGAAAAACTCCCAGTTACCGAAGATTCAGAAACGCAAGTTGATCTACCAATCCTAACTAGCTCTACTACCAACATCCACGATCTACGTACCTCTGACGTTCTAGGCCTCCACTCCAAATTCCTTGACATCTTAAACACAAAGAAAGGAACCAGATTCACTTTCCCTGAGACAATGCGGGAAGCCTTAAAAGAAACTGTTCAAATAATTGCTAATGTCGCGCTTCTGCATACATCAAAGTGTACTCCAGATCCCCACCCATCTCAAGAGTACCCTGAAAATGAAAGACCAAGTGCAGTCCAATTCCAAACTCTCAATGAAATCAGTCATGTATCCCAGAACCTAAAAAACAAAAATTTAATCGAAACAAAGGCTCAAAGTAAAGATATAAATCGGTGCCACGAAGTGATTCACGACCAACCCACATCAAGACCGTCCTATGCAGAGAAGTTAAGAAAGAAAAGTGAACTCCCAACACTACTTTTATTCCCTAAGAAGAAGTTGGATAAATCGCTTTCAGACAATTTGGAAACTGCAATCCCCCTCCATAAAATTAAAGCCAAAATTAAGAAGATCTCGCCAATCCGAAATGAAGGACTTGCCGTAACGTGCGAAACAGAAAAAGACCTAGAGTCCCTTAAAAAATCCCTGCAAGAGTCAGATCAAGTTAACAACAATATAGACTTCAAACTTCCAACAAAAAGAACCCCAAAGATCATCATTGATAAAATTCCAGATTACCTGTCCCAAGACGACATAAAGCAAAAACTAATGACAGTTTATGATTTTTCCACAGATGACATTGTACCAAAATTCCGCCTATCAGATAAATCCAAAGACCTTGTGCGATGGGTTATTGAATGCTCGCCACAAGCATTTAAAAAATGTATTCAAGCAGGATCCCTAAATATGGGTTGGAGAACACACTTAGTCAAAGAATTCACAGGAATTCGTCGCTGCTTCATCTGTCAGGACTTTGCCCACCAGCACAAACAGTGCCCAAACAAACATTATTGTGCTTTTTGTGGTGAAAAGCACCCAACTGAGGAATGTCGTGCAGAACTCCCATCCTGTATCAACTGCCGACTTCACAACAGTATTAACAAGACCAACCTGAACATTGACCATCCTGCATACTCATCGCAATGCCCTTGTTATCAAAAAGAAGTAGTTAAAATCCAATCTCGAACAAACTATGGATCTGATTAAAAAATCAACACAACAGAAAGATTCCGTAATACTAACTAAAGTACACTCCAAATCAGAGCCAATTAAAATCGCACAAATAAATCTGCAAAGAGCATATGCATCTAATTCAAAATTAGAAATATTCCTCTCAGAAAACTCAAAAGACATTGTGTTAATCCAAGAACCTTACTGTGTCCAGGGAAAAATAGGAGCCTTTCCCAGCAACTGGAACATTTTCCAACATACAGATGCTGGCCTAAATTCAGTAAGAGCTGCAATTTTAAGCTGCAATACTAACTGGTCTCCAGTGATCATCTTCTCCTCCAGAGACATCATGACCATCGCTCTTAACACTGAAAAAGAGCAAATTCTTTTCACATCCTTCTACTCCTCCCCCAATGAAGAGATACATCAAAATCTTGACTTCCTGTCCGAAATCCTGCAAAAATTTCCCAACACCCCCCATGTGATTGGGGGGGATTTCAACGCTCATAATACGATCTGGGGCTACTCTCGCACAGATTCAAGAGGCGCAGAAGTCGAAGACTTTATCAACAGCTTCAACTTAATAGTAATCAATGAAAATGCCGCGCCTCCGACCTTTCAAACAATTAATGGATCAGGATGGCCAGATATCACTCTTGTAAACCACCCAATGGCCCAGAAAATAAATCAGTGGACTGTGCTGCAGGACGAGGATATATCAGACCATAAAATTATCTCCTTTGAAATTAACTTCTTACCCTCAACAGTTTCAACAAAACGATTTAAAATTACGAAATCAAGATCAAAGAAATTCACAAACTCCATATCAAATGATATCAGGATTTTCGAAAATGAAATGATTAACACTGAAAGTATTCCCAGAATTAATGATTTGATCACTTCCCTTCAAAAAACAATACAAAGTCACTGCGAAAAATCATTTAATGTAAAAAGTCCTAGTGATTTCAAAAAGATCAATTGGTGGACTGCTGCACTTAGAGCCACTCGAAATAAAACCAGAGCCTTAAAAAGGAAAATGAAAAACGCACGATCTGAAGTAGAAAGAACAAATGCATACCTACTTTTCGCGAAACAAAGAGCAATTTACAAAAGAGAAATCCGGGAAGCGAAATTAAAATGCTGGAGGAAGTTCGTGACAGACAGCAAAGATCCTTATGGGCCTATATACAAGATTTGCTCAAATAAAGTTTTTCGTCCCTGTCAAATTACACTTCCGCAGTCAATAAACAATACCACAAGCACAGAAGATGCCACAACAGAAAGCATTAAAAGTATCATGAATAATGTATTCCTCAGCGATGACCCCCAGAAGGACTCAGATATCCACAAGGAGAGAAGAAACAACTTACAGCCTCCTAACACTGACGATGATCCCCCATTCACCAACTTTGAAATCTCTAGAATAGTCAAACATCTACCAAAGAAAAAAGCGCCAGGTCCGGATGGAATCGATAATTCCCTGATTCAAATTCTTCACAAGCAATTTCCAACCCTACTTCTGAAAATCTTTAATAAATGTCTGCAGGTCAAGTTATTTCCCTCCAGCTTCAAAACAGGGCAAATTATTCTCTTCAAAAAGAAAGGACATGATGCTCAAAACTCAAGCTCTTACAGGCCTATCAATTTACTACCTTCTCTAGGCAAAGTCTTCGAGAGAGCCCTGGCAAATCGCTTAAGGCATCACATTAAAAAAGAAAACTGTGGAAGTCAATTCCAATTTGGGTTCACCCCGAACAGAAGTACCATTCATGCTATAAGTACAGTAATAGAGCAAATATCCAGCAATAAATCTCAGAACTTGCACTCAGCGTTTCTCTGCCTAGATCTTAAAAAAGCATTTGATTCTCTGTGGTGGCCTGAGGTCTTAGGCACACTCAGAGAAATCAAATGCCCGAAAAATATCTACCAAACCATTCAAAGCTACTTTACAGATAGAAAAAGTATTATTTTGTATAATAACAGACTAATCGAAAAGAATCAAGAAAGAGGCTGTCCGCAAGGCTCCTGCCTCAGCGTGGACTTCTGGAATCTGGCTTTCGATAAAATTATCCAACACAAATGGCCGTCACACACAACATGCATCGCCTTCGCTGACGATGCGGCCTTTGTAGTTAATGGTAAAACACGAGACGTGCTCGAGAATAATGTAAATAGCACACTAAATATTTTTAATGAATTATGCAAGCAGCAAAAACTAATCATATCTCACGAAAAGTCACAAGCAGCAATCTTCAACAAGCCTTCACAGAAAATCTCCAGACTCCCAAAATTTCATATCGAAAATAAAAAGATTAAAATTTCCAAATCTGTTAAATATCTAGGCATTATCATAGATAACAAACTGAACTTTGCAGACCATCTAGATTATGTAAAAAACAAAATATCTAAAATAGCAACAAACTTACGAAGAATGCAAGGAATTGGCTGGGGCATTAACACAAAAATACAAAAGGTGATTTATTTCTCTGTTATCGAAAAAATAGCTCTCTATGGAGCAGCAATTTGGGCAAACCCAATGTCCTCCCGTAAACTGAAAAAACTGCAAACAATTCAAAGGCCTTTTCTCCTCAACTACACCAGAGGATATAGGACAACATCGAATGCCGCATTGTGTCAGATTGCTAAAATTTCCCCTCTCTTCATAGCAGCAGAAAAAGAGTATATAAAATCAACTGTATTGCACTTAAGAAAGAATTGCACCCACAATGGAAGAGAATTCAAAGCAGAATGCTACTCCACTGCCTCACATCCGTATGAGCGACATCCTGCAGTGAAGAATAATATAACTCTCTGCATCAACAAAGAGCCATTCATGAACAAATTCCCTCAAATCTACACAGATGGTTCTGGCCAGGACTGCGGAAAAGGATGTGCGCTAAAAGTATATTTAGGTAATCATTTGACAGAAGAGCAGAAATTTCAACTAAACGTAGAAAACAGTGTCTTCCAAACAGAAGCAATAGCAATATTAGAAGCCATCAAATACAGTATACGCCATTCCTTTAAAACTTGCCATCTTTTTACAGACAGCTTATCCATCATGAAATGCACGCAATAGCCTCCCCAACGAATAGATCCCCAATAATCCAGGAAATCCTCAGTACTGCCTCTAACACAACAAAGCAGCATTTCATAATATCATGGATTAAAGCGCATGTCGGCAACAAGGGCAACGAGGAAGTGGATGCCCTAGCAAAAGAAGCAGCTAGGGGCCTCAATGCAACGAAACTATCCATTCCATGGCCAGACTCCCACCTCAAGATGCAACTCAAGATTGCTTTTGAAAAAGCATGGCAGAACTGGTGGGACTTCGCTGAACAGGGCAGGCGCACATACGACCTGTATCCAAAAATATGCTCTACTCCAAACGTCATAAGTAGACAAATAACATGGCTGATCTCAGGCCATGGCCCTTTCCCCACATACTTCTACAAGAGGAATCTCTCACTTTCAGATCTTTGTGTATGTGGGCAGAGGGGAGATCCAGAACATTACCTATTCACATGCACCATAACAGCAAATCTGCACCTAACAAGACCAAGACTAGACCAAGACGTGAATCCGTATCTCAGATGCGCACTCAATAATAACCATATGAGGAAGCGCATATCCCAAATAATGGACACTCTGGCATCAAAGGGTCTAGAACTGTGCAACACAGAGTGATCCTCCAACTCATTCATTAAAGAATAACCTCCAATGATTAATCGAATCCTTAGCTAAAACAGCAAATAATGAAAACATTTCAAAATAGTTCAAATCGTCATATAAATGGTAAGAAGCACTTAAACACACCAGCTAGTCAACGAACTTATATGAGTAATTAAATTATTCCAAAACTTCAATGTGCTCATCAACAACCAAATTAAGCACATAGATTGAATCTACAAGCAATGAACGTCTAGGTATGATGAACATGCAATAGCAGCCAAAGTAGACATTGGCATAAGACAGTGACGCCGCCAGCAGTGGCAGAGCTTGTGATGTCGCTTGCTCCAGACAACAGAAGCACCTCTACACCAAAACGGCACCGTGGGTCCCAGGAAGGCTTTACTAATCTGGATAGCTAGCGTAAGGGGCCTATACCTACTTACCCAGGGTAAATAATAGGTGCCCCCCTACACTTATACCTAACCTAACCTATCAACATTTTGGTCCTAACCAACCGGAGGAAAGATTAGTAACTATGGAAAATATAATATCTCTGAATAGGCAAAGCGGTTGTCTAAAAACGAAAGTCATAAAACTCGAACATGCTTTGCGTGACTTCGTCAAAAATGAAGAAAGTGAATTATTTTTAGAAGTGAAATTCACCCTTTCTTAATTGTGGAGTTGACGTTTGCGGATCATTTCATGTACAATTCAAAGGTCAACGCAAGGGTATTTTTCCTAAAATTTGTATTGCTGTATTTATATGTTTATCTACAAAGGCAGTCCATCTGAAGATAGTAACAGACTTGACGTCTAATGCCTTTATTGCAGCTCTTAAGCGGTTTTGTGCGAGAAGAGAAAAAATCTCCTCCATCATTACAGACAATGCTACAAATTTTAAGGGAGCTCATACAGAGTTAAAGCGTTTACAAAAATTAATCAGAAAACCAGATGAAGCGTTATCCAGCTATTTCACCTCAGAATCTATAGTGTGAAAATTAATTCTCCCTAGACCACCGAGTTTTGGTGGATTGTGCAAAGCGGGAGTTAAATCTTTTAAGTACCATCTTAGAAAAACAATGGGATGTGTTAAGGTTACTATAGAAGAATTTCTCACAATCATTACTCAGCTTGAAGGAATCTTAAATTCACGCCTTTTAACCCCTATGTCTAATGATATTAATGAATTTGAAGTTTTAAGACCAGGGCATTTTAACACCAATCACATCTATACCAGAGCCTGAACTTATTGAAATTACTGATAATAGGTTATCAAGGTGGCAGCGCACAACAAAATTTGTTCAAATAATATGGAAGAGGTGGCAAGCAGATTACGTCAATCATTTGCAACAGCGCAATAAATGGCAATTTTACAAATTCAATGTGCAAACAGGTGCAATGGTTTTACTTAAGAATGAGAATTTACCTCCTTGCCATTGGGCCTTAGGCAGAATTTTGGAGACGCTTCCTGGTACAGATGGTAAGGTAGGTGTAGCTAAAGTTAAAACTGCTTCAGGAATTTTTACTAGATCTATTTCAAAGATCTGTTTATTGCCAATTTAATATTCAAGTTTCTATTGACTATGTATATATATATTTGGAATCAGTTTATACATTATAAGAATTTAATAATGATTGTATGTTTAAAGAAATGATATGGCTTACTTCGAAATGTATTTATCTTGTAGCATGTTTTATTTCAACTTATATATTGTTTGCGTAATTACTGTTTTCATGTTTTTATTTTCTTAAAAACTTCATAGTTCAGTTTTAAAACTGTGGTAATCTGACTATTTATGTGATTATCAATTTTGAAATATTGTAATTCGTCAACAATTAATTAATTGGAATTTTTGTATCAAATTTCAATGCCGGGAGGAATGTTACATCTCGGTTAGAATATTTCTGGCTATTTGTACTGGCTTAACGTTTGCACCGCCACGTAATGCCAGGGGCGAGAGCGCAGTACTAATCAGTAAGCGATAGGGATGCACTCGGTCCACACCGAGTCTCTTTGTCTTTGCCCGATCAAAGCGGCAAGTCAATTGTTAATTGTAATCCTTACTCCCTTCTTTGCCCGTTTAAGCGGCATTATTGTGTATGAAGGAACATAAATTTTGTTAACTTTTTCAACTTGACTTTTATGAATTTATATACAGTCCACTACCACATGCTGTCAACAAACATGATATTTAATGAATAAAGGTAACACCCAAAACGTTAAGAAAACGCTCTTTTAGGTGTATTATAAAATCTGATAGCTTTCAGACTTTTCCTTTCTTTATTTATTTTTTTCCTTCCATTTTTCTTTCTCCACCCCCCTTTTTCAAGTACCCATTACATCTCTGTTCTCAGTTATAAGGAATCATCTCTTTTCAAGTTATCAGAGACATCTTTCGACATGAGACAATGAGTTCCTTTTTCCTTTCTTCTGACCTTTGTCGACAGATTAAGGTTTGTTCCTCATAATCACCAATATTGTTTCCCGAAAATCAATGTCAGAAATCAATAGAATTTATTATTTATTACACTGCCAGCAATACATCGTCTGTTAATATTATATTGTTTCAGTTTAGCAATAGAAGTAATAATGGTGTAATAAAAAATTCTTAGTTTTCTCTGCTTTTGTGTTTCTCGTTTCATTTATTGATAGATAAAAAAATTACCCTAGGGATAAATCGCCGAAGCAGTAAATTTAAAATTGACAATTAGCTATTGATTGAGATCTCCTATTTTCTCAGGCTGGAAACTAGAAAGTAAAATCAACTTTGTTTTGCTTTCGGAAAAAAATTAGTAAAAACGCATGCCACTGGTAATTCTATATAATTTTAAAATCCGTCATAATGCAGATTCCGATGAAATTTGACTGCATAATTGCGCATTTATATTTGACACTTTCTTAGTTTTAGATTTGAGAGGAAGTGCTTTGAGAAAGAATCATATTTTCTTGCTCTGAATCTTGAATCTTCTTTTTATGCAGCAGAATTCGAAACAGAGAAAGTAGAAATCCTAGAAAAGTGCTTTGTTCAAGAAACAAAGGAAAAATGTTTGAAATTCGATTTGACAGAGCTTTTTGCCTGTTTTGTTTTTATAACAGACGGTCTCCTTTAAATGGTACTGAAAAACAACGGAAATTTTATATTTTATTGCGCTGCTACTTATTTCGGAACTTTTCTTTTTAGTAATTCGATTCTGAAGTTCTTTGTCCAACTCTAGCTTTTAGTAAAAAGCTCGTAGAAAGTTCCTATGCTTTCCAGTTTGTCTTATTCTCAAAAGCGTAGTTTTGCACCAGTAAGAAACAAAGATGAAAGCTTAGAAAGCCTTTTTAGCAATAAATTTATTCAAAATATAAAGCTGAATTGATAGAGAGAAAAGCTAAATTGGTCAAAAAGTACGGTTCTAGCATTACTAAGTTTTCTCATATTTGAATTATAGAAAATGCATGCTTAGCTATTTCATTAAAAGTGAATCCATTATTGTATTCAGATTAAGTGAACTTCCAACGTCTCCTTCAAGAGATTTCAGTGCGTTAATTAAAAAAAAAAACAAAGCAAGTTCTTTGGAAAAACAAATTGTATTTTTATCACTTGGAACTAAACATTGTACAACTGTTTAGCAATTTCAGAATAGAAATATTAAAGAAGCCCTGCTTGCGATTACATTTTTGGACTAACATATTTTGTAAATTCTTGACTATATCAACGAATTTGTTTATAAGGTATTTTCTCTCTCTTCCTGTATGCCTTTTTGGTGTAACAGTAGCACACTCGGCGCGTATTTGAGAGGTCCAGATTCACGTCTCGACGAAGGCATCGCTTATTTTTCACGTCTACAGCATCAAAATATCCTAATGACTCTACAGTAGCGCCCGAATTAAAAGGTAGTAGATCATTCTTCACCATCGGGATTTGGCGACTGGGTCCCATAATCCCCAGTCGTAATTTAAAAGGAAAAGTATATAAGATATTTTCTCCCTTCTTTCTGCATGCCTTCGTGGTGTAATAATAGGACACTCGGCACGTATTTGAGAGGTCCAGGTTCGAGTCCAAGCGAAGGCTTTGCTCATTTGTCATGTGTCCTACCTCAAAATAAGCTTGTAGAGACATTAGGTTATTTCGAAGCAGGAAATATGAAAAATGAGCAATGCCCTCGCCGGGGCTCGAACCTCGGACCTCTCGAATACGCGCCAAATGTGCCGGCCATTACACCACGAAAGCATGCTAAGAAGGCGGAAGAAATACCTTATAACCTAATGACTGTATATGTTCACATAACCCATGAAAGAAATTAAGAAATATCGTTTATATAACCTCCGTTAAAACATATAAGTTGTTCAATTACTGCCGGGTCTGATTTGTTTTAGCAAAAACTGTTTTGTTCGGCACATAAAAGAAAAAAGTAATACTGCAATAGATGTGGCAGCAGTTTAGGATGACACTATTGAAATTTTGCGCAAATATCCATAATCAGTGCCACGAGAGATGCAGTAATGTGGAATAGATTTGAAGTCATTCATTCCTAGTATGAAGTAACGGATCTAAAGGAGCAACCAATTTGTATTCTGTCCCCACCCCTAGCCCCAAATGCCGTCTGTAGACGTTGGCCACTACTAACACCGAAAGCGGTGGTCACTTTATCATAAAGGCACCTAATAGCTGAACCCCCATTGCCTCCTCTGAGGGCACGGACAATTACATCCATGCTTTTTCGCGATTCGAATCCAGGTCCTTCGGTACAGCAGTCAGAATCACTAATCACTTTCCCGTTTGGACGACAGACCAATTTTTAGGTGACTTACCTTTGTTGGATTTCGAACTTAGGACCTTCAGTTTCCGAATCCGACGTTTTACCCACTGAGCCACGATGCGGCCTTCTTCTTCTTTTTTTTTAACTAGGAAAAACATAGAGTGTAAACTGTTCTTCAAAAAATATGCTATCTGACATAGAAAATGCTACACTATTAAAGAATGACTGGAACCTAACCAAACGTTGTACATAAAGAGTAATCAAGAACTATTTGAACTACTAATCATTTGGATCCCGTATACTTCTGTATGTTAGATATCAATGTACAAGTTATTTGTATAAGTGTCAAAATTATATGTTAAATATGAATGGATAAATCATGAACAAATTTCTATATGTCAAAATTATGTGTCGCTGAACACACTAAATGTGCAATATGTCATAATAAGTATACGAAACAACTATGACCTTTCTTTTACTAAGACTCAATAAATACCGCCGGGATAACTTCAAACCCTGTTGCTCTGCAAGACCTTAGGTCGGATGTCATCTCGACGGAAATTAAGAAGTAATTTAATCTTCAAAGGTGTACAACGGTAAGAGATCTAGATACACAGGGAAAATAAAGGCCAGTCGTCCCATTTCGGGCAATTCATTTTTGAACGTGATGTTCCATTAAATTAGTAGGCGTCTGAATATACGTCCTATGGCATTGTGCACCCCACGCTGTTGATGTGACCCCAGAATTCGTTTTTATTTCGTAGAGGAAGGGAGGTAGTCAACCGACATCCAATTATGTTCCAAAAATGCTTAATTGTTGATAAATTGGTGATAGATCGGAGGATCTGGCTGATCAAAGGAGCACCTGCAAACTTTGCAACGCCTTCAGTGTGAGCCAAGCAGCATCTGACAGGGGAATATTTTGTTGAAAAATAGATGTCCTGAAGAAGTGTAAGAACGTGGAATTGCAGCATGCAATCAATAAGCGGCATTACGTTAATGTGCCTGAAAAACACACTACATATGAAGAGGTGTTAGCACGAATGGCACCCCGAAACATTATTGCTTGCTTATAAGCCATTTGTCGCTTGAAATTGGTGGAGATATCCACTAGGTAGCACATCATTTCCATAACTTCGAGCTGATCATCGTTTGTGAGTCAAAAGCAAGATTCATTCTCCCATTCGCCACTCCAAACAGTTCTAATGCGACACCATTATAAACATTCGCGACGATGGCTCAATCAAAAGTTGATGAAAAGATTTCATAAAGGGCAGTTGGACACCAGACCTGCGTGGGGATCGTTGTTGTGACCAATCGTGTGTCGTGGCAACAGGCAATCGCTTTGAAACTCTCTACATCGGTATTACAACAATAGAAACGTCCTGTACACTTTCACCGATATTTTCTCATTGCGACAGTGAGTCAGATACGGTTTGATGTGATATGTGACAGTTATTATGCTTTGACGCCTGTTTCGTGGTTTCGAATCCTACACGCCAGTTTTCTCTCTGCAGTGTATTGACGCGAATTTACCGAACGTTGTGGCTCCAACTTGCCTTTTTGCTGTGATGCGGCGAAGGTATAAACCATAGTGGGTATGAAGGCCTAACATGAAACCTTTTCTGAACTCGTACAATGAGTCCTTAAAGGCCTTTCCACGTCTCTTTCATTCATCAGTTTCGATACAGAAGAAAACTCATGCATTATAGCAATGGCAAGGTCGAAACTGAAGCTTCGCGCGACGTTTGGAAGCTTACATTTCATTCTATCATCGTCTGATTGTCATGTAAATGCTATGACTTGCATAACTTATACGTATGCACTTTCACAGAAATTTGCACGGCAATGCATTTGATTTTTAATGTTGTGGCATTTTTTCGATCAGACATTGTATATGTCTATTCCAGTTCAAATGCCCTTCCATGAATCGAAATATGAAAAAAAAAATAGCTGAAGTCAGTGCTTTCCTGTTAATCTGCAACTGAAGAGTTTTTCAAGGATGTCCTACGTTCATGGAGTGTTCTTTGTAGAAAGCAACAAGAAAAGTGGGTCCGTGCAAACTGCATTCCGAGTCATGCCAATGCTTCATATCATGCGTCAGCATTAATATAATTAATTTCTTGGGAGAGGGATTCCAATGCTTTCCCGATCCCTCGCACTTGCCTCCTTTCCTCATTCCTAGACAAATTAAAATGGAAAAGCTTAGAGGATGCTATAAGAACATCAAATTACTCGCAATCATGGCACTCCATAGCATTCTATATCAAATGTTTCAGCGCGGCTTCAGAAAGCAGTGCCGGCACTCTATTATGTATGTAGCAGCGCATGACCTTATAGATTAGTTGTTAACCCATCCCTATGATTTTAAAAAAAATTCAACCCAGGAACATTAAACAGAGCTTCCTAATGTAATGCACTTTTGTGCGTACTCGGGAAATTTCCAAATTTTACTGATTATTGAGATCCTGTGAGAAGCTGCATGAATTTTGAAAGCCTGTTCTTTACTTGCATATGTATTATTTACATAATTAGCAAGTATTAGTATGTATCTATATTAAAAATATTACTTTTGGCAATCAATTTGAAAAACTGATACCATGATTAAAGTTTTGCAGAAGTTAAGTAAATTTGCGAAAATTTAAAGGCGACGCAAAATCTCATGCACGCTAGATCACGACTTAAAAAGAATGCCAAAAAATCAGGAATAATTTCTTTTAATGTTAGCCATTAAATGATTATCATGCTAAATCTACACTTAAAGCATTAAGTGGTAAAATGAAGGGATGCCAGACGGG
The DNA here is from genome assembly GCA_000611955.2 of Stegodyphus mimosarum. Lineage (NCBI taxonomy): Eukaryota > Metazoa > Arthropoda > Arachnida > Araneae > Eresidae > Stegodyphus > Stegodyphus mimosarum. Next base: position 683,447 of record KK112864.1, read on the forward strand.
TCGCACTGTAGCCTATATGAGCTTTGATGTATAGACCCTATTGCTTTCCAGAGAGATTTGTACGGATGAAACGGCAACCTTTTCGACAACGAACGTAAGATGCAAGAGAGATCAGGGAAGCAAACAGATTTATGGCAAAAAAAAGGGGGGAGAAAGAAGAAAGGAAGAACACGAGAATTCAGCGTTTTTTTAAGAACCACTTATAGCTGACCATAGCTATAAACTAATGAAACTATTTTCCCTTTAGGAATTAATGTAAAATGGATTAATTTATTACTGGATCGTAAAGGACAACTTAATTAAGCTTTACTACAGTACTTTGCGAATACATTCATTACGTAAATTAATTAAAACTTTAAATCTAAGATAGAAATGTTAAAGAAATTTAATGTACTGTGCGAAGGAATGTGGACGACATAAGGAGCAAGTAATGAGGAAAAAGAAGAAACGAGACCAGTTTGATGAGTAGTCTACTCTCAAAAAAACATCAGATAACTAATTGCTTTTTCTGAGGCATCTTCTTTTGCCTTTCTTTGGTTACTGAGTCTGCTTGAGAGTCACTGGGCCTACGTTCCACTCACAATTTGCCAAACGTGATCTGATAATGTTTAATTTTTAAAGCATTTCTAAAGACAGACATCGCATTGTTATTGAAGATGCTTATGGCGAAACTTGTTTTATCAGGGTGATGATAACTTTACACCTAGCCCCATTCGGCACAAATCTCGGGTATCAAACAAGCAGGTTTATCTTTTGTTCCCTCTTCTTCCTCTGAAGACATTGCCTCCAAAATCGTCGAATACTGCTGTTATGAAGTTGCTTCATTTCTTTTTTGGGGTCCTGTAAGTAACTTCATGTCTTCACTATTAACTTATAAACAAATGCCTTTGCCTACAGACACAATTTCACAGATAAAAAAAAAAATCCTCAAAGCCCTCAAAAGTCTCTGCCTGCTATACAATCTGGCCATAATTTTCTCTAGGCTGAATTCATGGACCTGTAAATCGTTTGTTGCCACCTTTTTGTTAATGAAATTTAAGCAACGGAAGCTATTAAAATGGTTATTTATAGAAGCCCCTGAGTGTTAATTCTATCTAAAATGTTAACGCAAATCACCTGTAAGGAATTCTCTATCTCCTTACTGTGTGTCTTCATGGTGTAATTGAAAGCACATCCGGCTATCAATTGGGAAGTCTGGTGATTGAGTACCGGCGAGAAGATTGCCGATTTCTTCTGCTTTCCGGCTTCGAAAAATTCTAAATGTAGCAGAGGGTATTTCCTCACCACCAGGAATTAGCGTTTGAATCCTTGCCTTTTAAGTCGGCCTTTGAGTGGAAAAGAAGGTAAGGTATTTTCTCCCTCCTCATTGCGTGCCTTTGCGGTGAAATAGGAAGCACGTCCGCCTAGCAGTCGGAGGGGTCGGAATCCCGGGTATGGCATTGCACATTTTCCATGTTTCTTGCTTCGAAAAATCTGATGACTCTACTCTCTATAGAAAATCATTTTTTTTTTTTTGCCGAGTTGATTGTTCATCACCTGAGATTTTTATGTTCGAATTATTTGTTTATGAAGAAAGGAGTTCATGATCCCAGGTTCCACTGCATTTCTATTGAAGAAAGTATATATGTAATTTCTGATTATTAATACGATAAAATCTCATGTTTTCCAAAATTATCAAATTGGGGAATTATTCCACAATTCCCTCTTTTATACTCGATTACAAAATGATGTTCATAATAACTCAAAATTATAATATATAGCTCGTTTTCTATAATCGATTTTGAAGTTATTTTAGGTAATGAGTAAAAAATGACAAAATCTGGCTTCCGACTTTGCACAAATGATCTTAATCAGCTACCTGATATGACAGTTCAGTCAAATGCAGTACCTCGTGGAAAAAAAAGTATGTATGTATATATATATATACATATATAAAGCAAAACAACTTTAACACTTTTTTTAAAAAAGGTGAATTTCAAAATTTATTCTGAAGGATCATTAAGTAAAGTCTTGCGCACCTGCTGCAAAGATAATATTTAATTCAATATGGTAATAGAGAAGATACAGGAAACTATCTCTTAGGAAATCAGAAGTGAAATTTAGAATGCAGAAGTATGCTACTGTGGTAATAAATGGCAAATAAGGAAGCATTTTTGAATACTAATATGCACTATTGTGGCAAAATAAAAGAAAAGCAGTGGAATAAAACAGAAGAATCATTGCTGGTTCCATAGACAGATCCCGACTTTTCAAGGGGAATTGTAATCTCTCCATACAACCATCAACAATTCATGAAGAAACGCGCTTTTCATGAATTGTTGATGTTTGCATGAATGTACTGTTGTATTGTTGATGGTTGTATTTATAGATGCTTTCAAATAGCGTCATTTTTTTCTGGCCAAAAAGTGTCAGCTTTGGATAGTGCAATAGCCTTGATTTTTGTCTTTAGAACAAGATTCTCTTGTAGCAGTGGCGTAGCTAAGGTGAGGCAAGGGGGGACATCTGTCCCCGGGAGGTGGAAAACATAGCTACGCCTCTGTCTTGCAGTTCGATTATTTCTAACTACGAATGTTTGTTGTTTAAATTTAAATAATTAACAAACCAGATCCAATCATACTTGGAAGTTTTTTTAAAAATCTAATGGCGGGCACTTGGACACTCCTAAGCATTGGCATAGTGCTTAGGAGCCTAGCATGCCTTCTAAGCCGCATTAGCATGCCTCCTAAGCAGCATTGACCAATCCTAAGGCCGGAAGTGGTGGCCATTTTATTGTGGGGGCACCTAATAGGCGGCCATCGTTGCCTCCTATGAAGAGATGAACAGCTACAACCATACCTTCCCCGGGACCTTCGGTACCGCAATAAGCTCCTCTAACCACTATACCGTCTGTGCGGCATTTTTGGAAAAATCGTCGCGTGCCGTACAAAAACAGGACTCGGGTCTGATTCGGCCCGCGGGTCGTACACGATTGCCTTAGATAATACCATAACGTACAATATCATAGTCCTGGTAGAAGATACACCTACTCCTGGTAGAAGATTCATTAAATCCATTTTTCCTTGAAGAATCGATGATTCACACTTTTACCAGATTGCGTTACCTACCATTTAAATATAAGAGAATAACATAAGAGTTGGAGAACCATTGTAAACAAAATACATCTAAAAATTGATTACATATAAACGCCGCCCTTGTGTATAGTGGTTAGTGATGGCTGACTACCAACCTGATAGCAAAAGTTCGACTTCCGATTAAGGCTTAGTTGTATGTGTGTTGCCTTTTTTAATATATTTGCCGATGTGATATCGGTCATCTTGGGCAACGTTCTTGGTGATGAGACCGATGGGTTTGCGGTTACTGATGAATATTCAAGAAGTAAATGTCCAACTACTGGTGGAATACCCTTAAATATTCGGTCCACTTTTAAACTGAACACCCCGTGTATAACTACGATATCGTAAACTATTAACCTATTTTAGAGAAATTTAGAAATAATTATCAGATTTGATGATCCAATATATTTTATGCAGCAAAAATAAGCAATGGACACAAAGAAAAAACCACAAAACACTATTTAATGAAAAACAATATTTTAATAATTCTGTAAAACTAGCTTTCAACAACCGAGAATAGGTACGCATTTTCGGTGCTTATGAATAAGATTATCAAAGCTTCAATATAGGAAATCATGTTCAGATAAGATGACACCCGGTATGATTTTCAAATTGACCCATTTCATAAAGAAGGAAGTAACAAGTCTCAATTTTCCGAAGGAATTCCTTTCTTTACGAGACAGTTACACATACACAAAATAATCTGCATAATAATATAAATAAATCTATGTAATAATACACATTTCGTATGAAAAAATTTGATAATTATGCTATTATGATGATACGCTAATATTTTTTTTCACAATTCAGCCAGAAATTTTCAGAAAACCAACATTAAAATTCATAATAGAAGATTTGGAAAATGCAGAATAAACGTCCAAAGATCTGACATGTATGTATACTATATACAATAAGAATTATTTTAAGCAATTTTTAAAAATAACAGTTCGGCAAGCAAACACCATTAAAAATGCATTAAACACTAATACTGCACTTCAGTCATACTTTGTAACACAATACAATATAAACTTCAAAAGAATATTAATTTGAAATACGCAAATCTTTCACAAGTTTCTCAGATACCTTTCGTGATAATGAACGGAGTTAATTAATTAAAAACTATATGACGAGGCTTGAGAGTAGGAACAGTATTTAAATACCAAGAAAATTCTTTAAAAGCAATGACTATTGTCTAAACCTGAGCAACACTGATTTTTATAATCCGCTGAATTGGCAATTATAGATAAGAAACGATAAATTCTATTTAACTTTGTATTTTTCAAGAAAAGATGGCGTTAGCTAAAATATTCCGAATTATAGAAATTAAAATTTTTTGGCAGACGAACAATATATAAATATACATTTAACATTACTTTTTGCAAATTTACTGTCAGAATAATATTGAGAAAATAGTGTATATGTATAAACGAATGCAAAATTATTAATTTACGGACCGAGAATAACAATACAGATAATTTAGAACTTCATGAAGAATAATAATAAGTTCAGATAAAGATATTTCTCAATCTGACGTTTATTGTACAAATAATTTTGATTTTATAAATAATAAATTGGAGTTTTATGCATGCAATTTTCAGAATAAAATATTTTGAAGTATTTATTCCTTTAAGCAAAAAATTAAACTATTAAATTTAGGATATGAACCATTATTTATATTCTACTTATATTATCATGCGAATTTTCAAAATTTTGAACGATTGAAAAATTCAGCACACGGCATATTAAAAATAGGCAACAGGTAGAAACAAAGATCTATTTCTCCTAGAAAAAAAGAGTGAAAAAAAAAGATTCTTACTTCCCTACTCCCAATAAAATTAGAAATAAACACCTGACGACAATAAGGATAAATTTAATCTAGCCTGTCAAGACAAATTTGAACACAAACTGTCATATGATTAATAGAAAAACATTAATCAAAATTACGAAAGAAACGAAATTTCTTTTTGGAAAGAATTAAACATCAACCAGCTTAATTATCTTTTGAAATTTCTAGTAAGATTTGACTCTTATAACTCAGACAGAAAGCAGATCGATTAAAAAGACTATTATCGATGCTTTACTTCATTATTGCTCCTTTACTTTCATTTAACAATCGATTTATCGATAAAAGGACCGTTAAACTCTCTTTTCAAATACGATTGAAGCTGTACGAAAACAGATAAATTTTAATATTGTTTAAATAGCATTAAACAAATAGAAAGGCGGCAATACAAACTTTCGGTAACTCCAGTTAAACATTTCTATACAAGACACAAGACAATTTAGAGAGAATATTTTTTATACATCTATATACTGTAAAATTGACACGACATTTAGGAATTTATTTATAAAAATACAAGATAGTAGTCAAAAAATTTATACCGTTTTGATATTTATTTAGACAACTTTACAGAACATTACATTTTTCATTTCACTTAGCCCACAGATGAAAAGAAATTTCAGTGCTATTTTAATTCCAGCATATATAAAATAATACTCTAATATTTTAATTCTAGCATTCTATAAAATAATATCAGATAGCCAACAGATTAAATGAAGGAAATTTAAATTCGATTTCAATAGGAATTTCGAACTGATAATCTATGTTACCATTAAATAATGATAATAAAAATATTTCAGCTAAAATAGAAACATTTAAAATTAATTAAGTTTTTTAAAAATGGTGGAAGAAATTCCGATTCAATTGTAACTTTAATACATAGAATTTTTTACTATAATAATTAAAGAGGAAAAAAAAAGAAGAAACTACAAATTATAAATTATGCTACATGACAGCCAAATTTGCCTTCCTGAATAATTTTGCATTTAAACTAAATCTTTATATTTTTTATGGCACTTTTTTTTTCCATCTGAGGTCTACTGATCAAATTAACAGAAAAATGAGAGATAAAATATTCTCTTTTAACCATGCAACAAACTTTCCTGACCAATATTCTTCATCACAGTACTATACATTTTTACATCCTTGATACAAATTAATAACTTTATGACAACTACACAACGAAAGAAAATATTAGAATAAAATTTGAATTATCTATTTATAATCTAATATCTGCGCTGACTTTTGACGTTTTTACATTTATTTACAACATTACAAATGTGTATTTTTATTACAGTGTAAAAGACATATGTGCGCCTAGTAGTTATTTACTAAATTACGTGTTTTTTATCGATAAAAAACCGCAATTTTCCATAGTACGAGATATATTTACTGCGTCTTTTCTCAGCTAGGGGGCACTATTGAAGTACGCACTAGTAGCAGTGACGTCATGCAGACGCTATTATCTTAACCCATTTCGTTGTAAGAAAAATTCTCTCTCTATTCTTTCCACTGTTTAGTGTACTCTAAAATTAGTGTGCGAAAATCGCTTTGAAAAAAAAAAAAAAAACTAATTGTAACTACAGTTAAATCAACTATCCAAAATTTAAAATGCAAAAAAAAACAATTGCTTAATTACTGCAATATTTTTCACTAAAGATCCCCCGGCAATACCAGCAAGTCGAGAACATGTTCAGAATTGCAGCTAATAAAGAGTTTTGTAAAGGAGGGAGGGTAGATTACAAAAGAAAATAAATTTTTACAATACTAAGCTTTCATACAATCAAAACAAGCAAATTAATCAAAAGCACAACACAATATTTTACGGCTCACCAGAAAGGAAAAGCAAAATATCTCTTTAGTAACAGCTTCTTTTCAACAGTTTTCACAGGAACAAGCAATTTTGCATTTAAATTCAGTTACGGAAAAACAAGTTCTGTGGGATCCTCGTCAAAAAAAATGCCGGTACCTTCACAACGGCCTATATAAACACCGCCCTATATAAACAGGAATTTCAATAAAATTTGAATCAATATAGCATATTAAAACCTTATCTGTATTATACTAATGCCCCTACATAAAGGTGCTAGCACTTTTACAGAAGCTGTAGTGCTTATCTTCTGTAACGGCCTTGGCTGGTAGCAGCAATTGCTGAACTGTAGCCATCCGAAATACTCCGTAAAAAATGAATTTTCCGGCATGTTTTTACTTCCTTATACGAAGTAAAGGAAATAATGCAATCCCCCCCCCAAAAAAATTCAAGTACCACATTTCAACGGAAATATCCAATTTGACCGTTCCGGAACCAATTTTGCCTATTTTTTTGGATGACATCTTTATGTACAGACAGAATAAAGGATTCTTTTTCACAAAACAGACTGTTAAATGGATATTTTCGTAATTCTGCATGTACGTATCTCGCATAATTCAAAACGATTTGATGTAGAACGTTAAAGTTTTGTGCATTGTACTGCTATAACATCTACTTGCGCACCTCCCTTTTTTGTTGCAATCAACAGCACCAAATTTATATATATATATATTCCCACCCCCTTACCAGGCATTTATTTAGGCAATCGTTGGTCGTAGTCATATACTTAAAATTACAGAAGTGTTTTAAAAACGAAAATATTCATATTTTGGCAATGTCAGATTTAAAAAAAAAATTATTTTGGACAAATAACGAAATCTAACTTTTATTGCGGTCTCCTGGTTTCTATACTTATCAAGACGCAAGAGAATCACGCCGACGTGGAAAATAGAACAGGCAAATGGACAACCTTGTATTCGGCGTAAATTTTGTAAATGTTTAGTCAACGACTTTAATTCCAACCCAGTCTTGCCTAATGCCTTTAAAATTCTACTAACTTAACCCTTCATTTTTTGTTACTATTTCTGCCGACAGATGGCGCTATCGGTTTCTTACATTGGCTGCCTGTAGGGTATAAATATGATCGATATTCGCTTTCTCGATTTGCAGAATTTTTTACTTCTGATGAAGGGGGACCCGTTTTGCCCTTGAAATCGATTGAGATTTTACAAAATTTACACCGAACACAAGGTTTTCGATTTATCTGTTCTATTCTATACTTATATTTGAGAAATTTTATAGCCAAATTCAAAATGTAAAATAAGAGGAAATTTGACACTCGTACGATAAAATTGACTGGGATATTTAATTTCAAAATTTGCAATTCCTGATGTCATTTTAAACTTGTCTTGAAGGATCGGTTATTTAAGAATAATTCGAGGAAATAAATTTAAATGAGATGCAGCAAAAAATGTCTATAATTTTATAGGCCGTAAATGGAAGTCATATAGTGTCTACATCAGATTTTCTTTTTTTTTTATAATAAATTGCTACCAAAGTTATATCAAATAGAATTTTTCGGCATATTTATAAATGCTATTTTAAATTAATAGCTTACATAATTGTATAAAATACGATAATTAATATATATACATATTAAACAAGTTCTGTTGAATTATGTTATTATTTTAAACATACTGCTGACATAATTGTATTAAATACTATAATAAATACAAATCTATATTAAACTCCTTCTACGCGTGTGTCGATTTATCATCGCAGCCAATTTCGTTTTCGTAGATGTTTACAACACTTAAAAACATACTGCATTTTCTTAAGCTCGAATTGTGTCAATGTCAAGGCAGTTACGGGCCAAGGCTGTCACTTTCTTGCCAAAGCCGTTACAGAAAAAAGTACCAAAGCTGTTTTCTTAAATTAAAAACTGATCGTCAAAATGTTAAAAGCAACTTTATGTCGAGGCAACAATGTGAATTCTGAATTGGAGAGCATTGGTAGATTTGCATTAGGGTGACGAAACCTCTATAAACAGCGGTCCATATATATATATATATATATATATATTGTAAAACAAACGAGCTATCATAAATCAAACTTTACGTATATTCATTCATAATTTATTAATTAATAGAAGGTATCAAGAAAGCATAACCTGATAAATTATTCACTACAAACCGAGACAAGAGAATTGTCAAACTTTCACACAATTTACAAATATAAATATTCGTGCCAGAATATTAAAATGTAATTTATTAACAATTTGTAGCTCGGATATAAAATTTTAAACTGATAAATTGTTCTTCATTTCTAAAGAAAAAGTCAATCTCTAAAACTATAATTTGAAATAAAAAATGCAATATTCACTCTGATTTAACAAAGACAGAGAAGTACGATGTAATCATCAATTATATAAAGTAAATTCAATTTTGTGGCTTATCTATGACTGGAATTTGGAATTAAAACAAATTTGAAATAAAAAAAATGTAATAGCATCAGAAAATGTAGCGAAGCAAAATGAACACTGACGGTTTTTTCGAAACGATATACAAAGTTATATGATAAGCAAATTAATGTCTTTCAGGCATTTTAAAAAACATATAATTCATGAAAAAACAAGCATTAATTTAAGACGGACTGTTGAATTTTTCCTCTTTTTTTTTAAAAATGAGGAGTATATAGTTTGGAATGTACAGTTACCTTAAAAACGTAAAGGTAAAAAATCAGTTAGAAAACTAGAAGACAAAATAATTAATAAGAAGATAAAAATATTACACAAATATGAGGTAAGTTTACATAACTTTCAAAGGCAGGATGATATTAATTGTCAAAATATTAATCATTCTTACATTAACACGATACAGCTTTTAAAACTTTGGCATTCTGTGTAATAATTATACATTATAAATTCCTAATTCAAATGATACAAAATTCACAGCATACAAAATTCTAGAAATATGACACCTGTTAAAATTATACAGCAAATTCATATTTAGTTTGTCTTTTCGTCCCTTGAAGGCTCAAAATTCTACTTTACAAAATGCAAATTTACACATTAATATAACACACCATATAAAAAGAAATTTTGTACATAAAATTTCTAATATCTAGCTAAAAAGGCATTTTTAATATCTTTCAAAGGCAATCGACGAACAAATAAATAAATAATAAAACACTCTTCTAGAAACACAGAGAAACTCCATTTTGCATATATTTTCAATGGAACGCATAAACACAGTTTTAAAGCTATTGTTTACAAATGACACTGCAAGCAAGCATATAAAGTAATTTATTAAAAGAAAAGACATACATATTAAATAACCATTTCTTTTTTACAAGAGCAATATATACAAATTTATAACAAAATAATTAACACACATTTACATTAATTCTTAGATGCATTTAATAATGAATAACATAACACTACATCCTGAAATATTTGCTCAAAGGCTCAGTGTTTAATTATAATACAAAATAATACAATACCATACTGAGTTACAAATATCCATCCCATCTAAATGGATATATATGAAAAAAGCAATATTTATATCAGTTGCTGAAAACCTGAGAAACGTTAATTTAAAGTTCGTTTCAAATTACTTGTATTCATCATCATAATTAAAATCTGTATTTAATTTCAATTAGAAGTTTTGTTTTGTTATATAATTACACATATTTAATCATTATTATTGTATTATTTTCTTCTAAGACTTTCTTTTCTCAATCATTTCTCCTTTTTCAAACTAATTAGATCCAGGTGATTCGCGATAATAAAGCTCGGGGAGCAGTGCACGAAGCTTTTATTATTAGCTTTTTCCTTATTAATAAGAAAGTAAAATTAAATTTTACTTCCACGAATTCATACACTTCTTTCTGAACCACAGAAGGTGAGAAATTCTTTGGCACTTTGCCAAAATATTTAGACCTGCCTAGTATGGGCGTTGCCAATAAATTCTGAAAGGCTGAAAAGTTTCCTTACTTTTACAAAAATCAAAATTAAGATTTTGATATATTTTAGCATATGAAATTTACATTTAATTTACGACTTCTGTTATTCTTCACTTCTTGTTACATATAAAAGGCCGAAAAGTTTCGTTATATTTTCAGAAATCAAAATTAAGGTTTCGGTATATTTTAGCGTACAAAACATTTAATTTACGGCTTCCATTATTCTGACTTAAAAATGAGACTGTTTCTAAAATGATATGCTATAGATTTTGCGAGTCAAATTAAGCTAAATATAAAATTTTGTAAGATATGGTATTTATGCTACGAAGCTGTTTTTTAAAAATATCATTCGAAATTCTCTAACTTCCGAGCATATTTTTCTTAACGGAAATACCGTGATTAAAATACAGAATAATTAAAAATATTTAAAATTCAGACAAACTATCACGTGCCCGTTCAATGAAAAATTGACTATATTTAAAAGATAAAACTGACAAAAGTTAGAAGCTCGCACATGAAAACTGTCTTCAGCGCCACTCTAAACGCAAATAACTGAAAAATTTCTGATACGATTTTTATAAAATAGAGAAACAAATCGGCATATGTCATTTTACAGAAGGAACGATTAAATATGAAAACAGATGTTATCACAATATTACATGAAAGCTCTCTTCCTGACATGAAAAATGCAATTTAAATTTGTTAAAATTAGGAAAACAGAATAGAAGGTATAATGACTGTTAACTCATCTTTAAGCAGTTTACACAGCTGACAATTCATACAAATAATATATTTTTAAAGTCATTTGCGATTTCCTGCTTACTAAAAGAATAGCATCTACGAACAAAAACATAACAGAATAGTTTTAAATATAAATTATTAAATACATCACGGCGCATGTTTTTGTTGCTCGCTGTTGAATGAAATGGTTCGCATCATGCTTCTGGTTGAAATCTATGCATGGAATGCTATACCCAATGTAATTAATGAAACGAGGTATATATTTGTACGATTATTATAGTTTTACATATTCAGTTCTGCACGCAGTAGTTGTAGAAATATCAACAATTTAAATGTTTCTTAAGTGTTACTAAGCCTAGCGAAGCTGCCATTTGTTTACACTTGTAATTCTTAAAAGAATAGCGAATTAATTAGTTTCTGCATTTTCAGTGTCTTTTTGCCAAGTGGGACCAAAAATAAATTTTCAATTTTGTACACCGAAAAATCTGCCTTCTAGCCCGTTGGCCGAATTGCTTGTTTTGCGTAGAAATTCTAATTTAATTTCAAAAATTGTTTTTTTTAACTGTATTTGGTGTTTTATGTTTTTCTGTATATTACAATTTTTAATGAAGATGTTTTGAGTTTTTATGTATTTCTGCCTTGCCACGAAGTGAGAATTGAATTAATTGAATGAGAAATATATCTCTAATGAAATTCGAGGAAATAAGTTTAAATGAAATGCAGCAAAAAATGTGCAATGTAACGTAATATACGAGTGAGCTGCAACCCTCCTGGTCGATAATAATCGGCCTTATGGTTAACGCAGCACAATCCAATGCAGATTAAAACAAAAATACAGTTAAAAACATCAAAGCAATATCCCAATATTGTTCTATTGCCATTTATAAAGTTCATCAAATCCTTTGCAAATCTAAACTCTTTCCTGAAAAACTTCCTTATAAAAATTACAAAGACTATTATTTTGCAAATTAAATCTTTTCGGGTACGACAAACGTGTCAAAAATGTATATAATTTAACAGGCAGTTCTCCTTTCCCTATTAGAATGCAAATTTAGTTTCAGAGTATTTAAAGCTGATGTTTTTTAGATTGTAAGACAGCGCGTGTTTCAGCCTCGAGGCCACGTTATTAGATTTTCTAGCTCAGATAAAATTGTAGTCTTTGGCTTTGCCTTGTAATTGCAGAATTTAAATTGTTATGCCGGTGAGATGTCTGAACCAGCTTCGCGTTAAATCAGTTCCGTAATCTCTGGCTACTAATCTTAATTTTAAATCTTGAATTTGACTGTTATTTTAAGTTCCATCGCTACAAGTAGTAGTGGCTTATATGAGCACGAGACGTGACTTTACGTTCAAGTTCCGATTAAACAAAAGTTCGTTCAAGTCCCGATTAAATAAAAAGGTTTGTTAAAACCTTTTCAAGAGCCAGTAGTTTTTTTTTTTAATATAGCGATAATTTGCTTAATGTCTGTTAGGAGTTTAGTGCTAGTTTATGCTACTAAAGAAAATCAAACTCTTCATTTATAAATTTTAAAGCTAAATTTAATTATCTCGCTCTCTCTCTCTTTTTTAGTCTAATTCTCTTTTGGGAGTCGTTGACAATCTAGGTAGTACATGTATTTCACTTTATTTTGCATATTATCGAGCTTATGTAGATTAGTATACACATAGACTCTCTGAAGAATCTTGCAGAAATGACCTAATTCGAATTAAAAGTAGTTTTATAAATTAATCATAGAACAGCCATACCTCGAAAAGTCCAATAATCAGTTCCGCTTGTATCCCGCAATCTTTGAAACCAGACTATTCGAGAATTAAATATATACAAAAGTTGATAATTGGTTCCGCAAAAGAAAATTTTCGTTCCGTTTTTCAATAAATAAAATGTGATTAATGCATTTATTAGAAACAATTTTAAAACATTCATTTTCCCCAAAAAATTGCATTATCAAAATATGGATTTTTTTTAAAGCTTTTCTCCTCATACGTTTGTCTCTAGTAAGAAATAATATTTATCGTTTGGCCTAAATATGTAAGGCACGTTCAATGAATGTTAGTTTTATCTTCTATAATATGCTCTGCCAATGTTTAAACCATATCGATACTTTTTTATAGTTGTTCAGTTACTTCTCATGCAGTCACTTCAACACAGTTGTTGGTGTTTAAGCTGCCCCCCCCCCCCATTTTTCATAAGCCCTCTGTTTATCTATAAGTGTTTTATTATCTAGTTGATCAGTGTTCGATTTGATGCATTAAGTAAGTTACGTTGACGGAATCTAACTCACTGAAACCAAATTGCTTTTCAATCGCCCTGTTATTAGTGACTACACTTCCTCCAGCGATAAGTGTCAGAGTTCCAAATTTTTTTTTCCAAATTTCGATTTTACAACACAAATTATGCCAAACGCCAAGTTTTGTAAAAATCGCACGAGTAATTTTTAAAAAATTAGCTACTCAATGTTAACTGAATTTGATATTTATTTGCTAATATCTTGTTTTTTTTTTATAAAACTTATTTGATTCTTCCTTTCACATTTCGAAATTTATTTTCATTTCAAATAAAATTCAGTCATTTTTTTACGATTTATTTTTTTAAATTATATTTTAAAATAATTTTTATAAATTTTTCGAAAAAAAAATTTGGAGCAAAACGAAACAAGTGCGCTAACACAAATTTTTAAATTTCTCACCAAAAATTACACAATTAAATATGTAGGCATAATTTGAGTCGTAGAATCGAAATATGGAAAAAAAGTGGTATGTTATTTCAGGAAAAATAAAATTTTGTGTCAAAATACCTATGCTAGAACAACGTTATATATAAATCTAATATATATCCTAAGCAGCGATTTTGAGAGATGAAACACGCAATTTGAATTTCCTCAATCGGCACAGCAGAACGAAAAATACAAAACTTTTTTTTTTCGCAGAGTATCTTATCTATTTGACCGATTGCATTAGTATTAAACAGTTTCCATCATAATAACAATAGGATTTTTTTTATAAGAGCGGATTAATTATTTTCCCTTTATTTTTATTGGAAAAGTTCATTTGATATACGTCCAAGGATCTGGAACGGATTAAGGACGTAAATTGAGGTATCACTGCACATGGAATACTAAAAACAGCTTCAAGAGCACTTTTACTCAAATAATGCATTTTATATTAAATTACGTTAATGAATTTAAGAATTATTTTCCATTCTAAAATGTCACTTGCAATTTAATGATTTATACCATTAATAATTTAAAGATTTATTTATTTCAATTTAGGAAAAAACGACTTTTAAATAAATATATTCAGTAAGTATCATGATACTAGAGGGGAATTATCAGAGATTTTTTTTCCTTCGCTGTTTCCCTACGCATAATTTACGTGTGATTAGCCCGTTAAGTTTTCTACATAATTTTCTTCTTTATCCTCCAAAATTTTGTAATTTCCAGACAAAATGTTGTTTATAATCAATAAATCTGTCCGTAAACTCACCATGCAAAGAATATACATTAGAAATGCATTTACCTTTAATTAGCTAAGGTAATTAAATGAACAAATAAAAATTCTGTTTTCTTCATCTTTCATGTCTTTAAATTTTTCGAACACTTATAAAGTCTTCAGAGATTTACATAAAAGGCTTTTGATTTCTTTTTACTTCATTGTTGACAATACACATTAAAAACGTTAACTAATTAGAATTAAATCCAGTGTAGTTTTTAAACTTTAAAAACTATATAAAGATTCAGAACAAAATAAAAAAAACGGTGTTTTATAGCAATATAATATAGGTTATTTTATAGCGACAAAATAATTAATTTCGTCACTTAATTTTCTAAAATCCTTAATTAAATTATTTTTTAAAATATAAAAATTAAAATTAACATATGGGGCTATCACATAGTTAGTATATTAAAAAAAAATTCTCAATGACCCTCATCTCTAAAATATAAAATTAAAATTAACATATGGGGCTATCACATAGTTAGTATATTAAAAAAAAATTCTCAATGACCCTCATCTCTTAAAAAATCAACATAAATACATACCAATCCAATGATGTGTCTCTGTACGAGTATCACACTGCTGCGATATTCATAATCATACACTTAAAATACAGTAATACATAAAACAGACAGTAGCATTAACATTGTAACGATTTATAAGACGAAGCGAATACTTAAAATAAATTTACGCTAATGTCATAAAAATATTAGAAATAATTTATAAAATTATTAAAGCTTTTTAAAATGATGTAAAATTATTTTCCAGTTAATGTGATTTAACTTAAAATCTAAAAATATATATCACCGCTTAAAAGATGCGAATTTATGTTTAAAATCAGTTCCGCTTAACAAAATAAACGATACTGTATTAAGCCGTATCGAACATTAAAGCCAAGTATAGAACATTAAACAAAGGGGGGAAAAATCCTTCGCCAAAAACTGCAAATAAAATTCGAAATCTCTGAATTTAACGCTATTGCCAATCCATTAATTCACGGAAGAAAAAAATTTAAAAGCTCTTGTTCTATTCAGAGGTAATAAAGTTCCACCCGTTGTTTTTTCCCTCCATTTATTCTTTCCGAATGGCAACACGCGCCAAAAACGTTTCCTACCAATAAAACAGCGTAGCAGTAGTCAGAAATCGTTAAAATGCGACAATACTAAGGTTTAATGTGTCGAAAAAAGCATGAAGTGGAAAACTGAGAAATTCGAACCAATAAAAAAGGAATAATGGACGGAAGATACGCGTACAGATAAATAGATAAAACTTGCATGATTTGGAATAAAACAAATTTCCAGCAATTAACAATTAAATTCATACATAACGTATAGCTTCAGAATTTGAAATTTGGATTTACGTATTTTAACAGAAACATTTTGTTCAAAGATTAAAAAATAAATAAAACATATATACAAATATAAATATGATAAGTTAAAAAAAGTATAGAAATAATATTGCTTATTTTCACAAAAGTAATTTCAGCAAGTGTTGCACCAGTGAAGTAACATACACTTGGAATTCAGTGTCAAGTTTTATAATGAAAATTTTAAAAGTGTCACAAGCAGGAAATATGATATCATATATATATATTTTTTAAGGACAGTAAAATTACAAAAGAAGCTTACAATTTTATTCGAATTTTGCTCAATAAATGGAGTTGCGTTAACCGTTAACTGCAGTTCTGTAATCAAAAATTATTCACCACTTCCGGTTGAAATATTATGTATTTAGTATTTGAATTCCAGCTGATAATTTAAAATGAAAAATTTTGAACTCTAATAAATACACTATTATTTTCAAACATAGCTATTGTTTTTATTTAAATGAGACTATGAAGCTTCTAAAAAATTAATTTCAGGACTTTTCTTTTGAAAGGGAACTATTATTGAAGTATTAGATTCAGAGACTAAAATAATAAAATATATTATTATCTTTCTTGCTTCAAAAAGTTCTCTTTAAAAAAAAAATTATTAACTATTTCGAATAGGTGTATGTTTTAAATTTCGGATAAAAATAATTTTGCAGATCAGTCGTAAACACACACGTTTTTTTTTTTTTTTTTTTAATCCAGTTCATGTTTATTATCATTTATGCTATCAAAAATACATTTCATACCAGGATCTTTCATACTAGATGACTTGCATCAGACATTAATATCGTAATCGGAAAAACAGAATTAAATACATTACTGCTCATTAACACTTGTTTAATAAATACAACAGACATAGCTCTCAGACAATTAGAACTGGAAAGTTTATCACAATACATGCAAATGAAAGGTTTTCAGCCATTTTTATAGTTATATTTCTTAGGCCACTATCAGAACTATCAGTAAACTCCTTTACATGAAAAGAAAGGCAATAATTTTAAGGTAATATCCCGTGTGATAAAATTCATATAAACTGTTTTTTATATTATAACAAATATACTATAAAAATCAATTTAATTTTTAAATTATCACTAAACAAAATATCTAACGCTTTTAAACAAATGGAAAGTGAAAGTTCACAAACCAAAGTAAATAATTTCAGGAAATCACTATCTTTCCAAAAGCTGTTGGCCGAAGCTTCATTGCCAATTAATCAGTACCAACAGCGCTGGAAAGTAAGTGGAAGAGCCAAAACAAAGTCTCAGTTAAAGCTCTAAGAATAATCAGTCAGGAGATGAAAATGCATCCATTCATTTGTAAAGACTGCCTTTCATGGCCAGCGACCTGAGATAAGTCTCTGGCAAAATCGACAATCAGGCGGAAGTAACTGTCCAAGACAGACGCACGTGAGTGGATGACACTAGCAAAAGTTCTGTGAGCATATTCTTGATTCACACTTATGAAGTCAACAACCGGACCGACGCAGCTACCCAGAACAGACGCATGCAAGTGGATGACAGCGATAAAAGTTCACGGGCGCATTCCTGACATAATTCTTTCGGCCGACTTCACAGTCAGAATCACGGGCTGCTGAAGAAGCTGAGAGAAGAGGTTACTCTTGCTCACTTGAGCTCCGAATGTATCCATTTCTTCTTTAAATATCACCACAATGGCCTTCACTAGCTGCCAGCTATTTCCATGCGACGGTACTTCTTCCTGAGGTTCGAAACGGGATCCTTGAACAGAACAGGATCCAGCCTGGTGTTAGAGCGTACTAAAGGCATGTAGCCGAAGATCTTGGCAAAGGCGTTCATACAAGTCTGTCTCTGGACGAAGTGATCCGGATCATTCCAGGGAGAAGGATAACTACGGCCGACCCCCGCTAGCATAGTCTCCTTATATTGCTTACGCTGAGTCACTTTAATAGGTGGCAGCCGAGTTACATGACTGACTAGGAAGTTGAGCAGGATGTCCTCGCAATTCTGAGACTGGTCCACGATCTTGTGGAGCAAGTGGCTTAAGTAGTGAGTGTATAAGAAATGATAGTACCTGGAAAAGTAAAACATTGTCAGATTTCAAAAATAGTTTATTACGAATCAAAGCGGAAATATTTCAAAAGAAAGAAAATTCAGTACATAGAGAAAATAATTAATGAAGCAGATCAGTTGTACACAATATCTATAAAAGCAAAATTTTGGCTTTTACATATTATGATCATTTCGTGCTAAAATAAAACATTTGTGGTACGGGAAAAGAATACGCATTAGGATATTCCGAAACAGCGGTTGCAGTTTCAATCCGAGAGAGCTGATTTAAACCGACGGAATCATAGATTCCATCTTTTGAATCGGATGCCTTCATTAAATTATAATTGAATTATCAGTTTGGGGGAGGGAAAAGATTAAAAAAAACTGAAAGATAGGTTTTTGCGCTTTTGAATACATTTGGGCTTCGATAACGTGAATTGAGTTAACAGACAAAATTCAATTCCTTTGAAGTTTAAAATCATTTTCGTCAGAAAGGTCAAGATAAAAAAATCTGATCTTTGTTCCCGCTTTGAAATCTACTCGTAAATACACAATGACTGATTTACTTTCGTAGTAACAATTTTAAAATCCATCAGTTTCCTTAACTACTTTTTCTAATCAAAAGTTTTTATGTCGTTTACCATATGTTCCCGTCACATTAACTAGTTTAAACGTCCAGTGAAGCGTTTGTAGAAGTATTTCACAGTTATTAGACAGATATAAGCACGCGACATACTATCACTTTACCAGACAGTGAAAAGCGTTATCGTTTAGCTGTAGGCCTACCAGTGGCTGAGCCAAGTCCCTGAACGGCTCGGTAGTTCGGTTCGGGTTCAAATACTGGGGAACGGGCTGGCTGCATGGGCGCTTTCGTGGTTTTCCCCATCTGTAAATGATTACAGTAACTGGAAGAACTTGTGGAGTTGACATTTTAGAAAACTTCAGAGAAATATGTCATCGATTACAATTAAATGCCAGTAATTTAGTCGGTGTCAGCATCGATAGCGCATCTTTCATGAGAGGTAAAACAGAAGGCTTTGCTGTTTTATTAAAAAAGGAAAACTTGCAAAAATTGATATCATTTCATTACCCTTTGCACAAAAATAATCATTTTGCAAGGCATTGTCAATTATATTCGCGTAAATGCAATGAGTCATCGGGAATTTCGGCAGATGGTAAATTTAGACGAGGAAACGTACAGTGTTGATCTATCGTACCACTGCAAGATTCGCTGGCAATCTGCAGGACTGGTTTTGATAAAAGTTTTAACTTTCCGAAGACAAATTTTAAACTTTTATGAAGAACAGGAAAAACTATGTGATCTATCAAAAAGAAGCATTTTACAGAAACATTGCATTTTTCTCTGATATTATGACAAAACAAAACAATTTAAATATTTGCCTGTAAGGTAAAACGAAGCATATATACACTCACTTCCAAAAGTTAAGCACGGACAGGAAAATGCTAATTTCCAGAAGCCAATCAGAACTGAAGAGGAGGCAATTCGCTGCAGAGGTAGATGGAAGTATGCAAATATGTTAGGTAACAGCCAATCACGCTTTCATGTCAAGAAATATGCAAAAAAGGCAGTCTTATAAGAAACCAGCTTTATGAAGGGTTACAGAAGTTGATTGTAAGTGCTGATAGAAGGTGTTTAAAACTTTCGTACAATTTGCTTTTAAGACATACGTGTTTCTATGACTTCCAGAAGACGAATGGAAGATTCTGAGCGCTGGCGTGCTGTGAGGCGCATTGAAGCAGGACAGTCGATCACAGATGTTGCTCTTTTCTTCGGCGTTCATCGTTCTGTATGGAAACAATTCCAAACCACACAGACAGCTGTCCGAAGGCCCGTAGCTGATTGCCCAAGGGTTACAAAACCCGCAGAAAATCGATATATTGCTACTGTAGCCAAGCGGAATCGCAGACTGACCTCCACAAGTGTGACATCTATGGTTACAGCGTCTATTGGTAAGGAGACAGCTGCAGCTATTGTACGCCGAAGATTACATATGAGTGGACTGTAAGCCGGGTACCTCGAGTTTATGTTCCTCTATCCGTCCAATCAAGAGGGGCACGATTACAGTGGTGCCGGGAACACGTCAAATGGAATGTGTCTGACTGAGGCAATGTCATGTTTACTGATGAGTCAAGATTTGCTCTGGAGCCAGATGACAAGCGTATAAGGATGTGGCGTGAACAACGAACACGCAATCAGTCCCAAAACATCACCGAACATTACGCATTCCGAGGCGGAAGCATTATGGTGTGGGCAGGGATTTCATTCGGATATCGCACCGACCTGCACATCTTTAAACGGGGTTCTTTGACGGCTGTCCGGTATCGAGATGAAGTCCTAGAACCCATTGTGAGATAGTACGCTGCAGCAGTTGGCCCTACTTTTGTTTTAATAGACGATAACGCACGCCCCCATAGAGCTGACATCGTCGATGACTACCTGGAGAGTGAAGAGATTGCGCGTATGGCGTGGCCAGCATATTCGCCCGACCTTAATCCCATTGAACATCTTTGGGATGCTCTCGGCTGTGCTGTATCTTCAGGTTTCCCACCTCCAGCCACTCTTATTGAGCTGGAAACTGCTCTACAAGAAGAATGGCGATTGCTTGGTTCTGCGGTGGCTGACCACCTAATTGAAAGCATGGTCACAAGGTGTAAACTTTGTATACAGATGAGGGGGGGGATCACATACCCTATTAATGTCCTTTTTTTCATTTTATGCTTTTTTTCACTTTATACATAATTCTGTTTAAGTCTCCAGTATGTCATTATCTGATAACTTACAAAAATTTAATATTGTTTTCATTTCTGTATATAATTATTGATTTTGTTTCATGCATAAATATATATATGCTACTTTCCTGCCGAATTTTGTGTCAATCAAAGCAGTATCTGTTGATTTTTTTGCATTTTACATCTTCGTGCTTAACTTTTGGAAGTAAGTGTATATGAAATGCGGCAAAAGATCCAAGCGTACAGAATTAGCGAAGATGTTGAATGAGCAAAAATAAAGCATTCGAAACATACTACGTATCTTTGATATTTTAATAGAAAAGTATACTGAAAGATTTTCAGATTATGACAAACACGCTTATGCTATGAAGCTGGCACTTGAACCAAATTTCGTATATATATCCAAAGCTCCGAACCACATCTAGGGTCATTAGAATTGCGGGAAGATAGTATCCTCAAATCTCTTTTTGATGCTAAAAAAGAATGCCATAGAAATCTGGAAAAATGCTGTTGAATATCCATGCCTACCAGAGCATGCACGCCGTTTACTTTCCTGCTTTGGAAGTACTTACTACTGCGAGTTAACATTTTCTCTCATGACGAAAATTAAAACTAGTTTAAGAACGCAAATTACAGATGCTCATTTAGAGGATCTACTAAAGCTGCGCGTAACGAAGCTTGATCCAAATATTCAACTACTTTCAGGCAAGAAATAAACAAAATGCAAATATCCCACTAAATTTAATTTTCCATCGGATGTTCCTATGCTTTTTTTTTATAATTTAATATTAAGACTTTTCTATCGTTTTTCTTTATAATGTAATAAATTTATTGAAAAGCACTTCTACTTTATTATTTTTATTTGAAACAATACTTAAATATATGTAGTTGTTTATTAAAAAATTGTTAAAGATTAATTTTATTGTAAGTTATTAGCCTTATGTGCAGGCATGAAATTGCAAGTTGCCAAAAAAAGCTGAACAACATAATTACACAAAAACTAAATGCGCACGCGCGAGCTAAAAAAACACATTTTAATAAAATATCAACCTTTTAATATAAAAAGTATTAAGCATATGCATATAATTAAACTAAAATAATACTTGTACTTACTATTTTGCTATTAATTTTAAAATTTTATTTACTTGTAAAAAAAAAAAAAGTAAATCACCAAGAGATTGTAACGAATTAACCTTCTTTAAGATGCTCTTTATGTAACTTAATATAACAGTTGATACATGAACACTGTACACAACATTACAACCACATTACAATACACTAATATACATATTTATGTTATATATTACTGCCTATTTTCAGGCAATGACAAGTTTTAGAGATAATATATATATATATATATTCCCCCCCCCCACACGCACATTTGCCGGGCGCGATTCTCAACGGTTCTGCATCGATCTCAGAAACAGCCCGGGTGACGTTAAAAAAAGCGGAATTCAGCGAAAACGCGGAAAACTTTCATGCCTGTATGTGGATACAAAAATATTTTATATCGTAAATTCTTATTTTAATAAATGACTTAATTTTTTTTTGTATTATTTCTATATAATGCAATAAAGCGATAAGACTACTCAAAAACTATAATAATTTCACGAAAGTAGCATTTATAGGTACATCAAGTTATACGGCCTCCTTTATCACTGCCTAATTTAAATGTGTCCTCTCGTGGTGAAAAGGTTTCCCACCTCTGTTCTAAAACATAACCTCTCATTGCAAAAAATCTAACAATGGAATTTCTGATGAAAAAAAATTTGCACAGACAAGATATTTTATTACAACTGTATCTTTCCGAATATTTCTATGATATAAAGGAAAAGCTCTTTTTCTCGTACCTGTGCCTAATCGTCTTACAACGTTGCAGTGTACTTTTATAATACTTCTGCAGTTTGTCCCCGGGCCCTACAGGATGCCTTCGCAGCTATGTTGCAAAAGAATGCAAAATGCATTATCAGCCGAAAATACCGAGTATTAGAAGCTAAAGCTTTGAACAGAAAGTCATTGATTTTTCTCTTCTCTACAATTCGCATTTTAAGAATTTCTTTTAAAGATATCTTTTGTTTTTGAGCTTCCTCCTGACTTTTTCAACCGCTGCCTTTGAAATTATGCATATTTTATGTTTCCACCTTTCTGCGCATCTTACCTGTCCTTTGTTATAGCTCGTGTTCATATTTTACGGAGTCTTCTAAAACAAATATGCTTAGTATCTCGAAAATGTTTCATTTCGAACTCTGCTACATTTTGTTTTAGTTTAAAATTTAAAAGGTTTAATATTTTACCACTAGCACTTTTTTTTAAACATGATTTCTTCTAAAAAAGTCGAATCTTCCAACGTTCAAATAAAATTAAATAAATCTGCTTCCGAGATAAAAGAAGTATATAAAGTGCTTTAGAAAAGTTTTTTAATGCTATCTCAATAACTGCATAAATATTCATATATAATAATTAATTTTCAGACAGAGTTAACATTGCATATCTAAATAACAGTGAGATCATCTCATGCAAGTTATACGTAGTAACTTCTCTCACAATTCCTGATACAAATACACAGTGAACTAATATAATACAGAAACATTTAAAGCACAGTAGATCTAAAAAGTCAGATATTACAAGGCAACCAACCATGCTGTCGTCATACAAGTCCATGGTATTTAACATTAGGTCTCCAAGTAATCTCCATTAGCATACAACGCTCTTTGCTAACATTCCTGCGGCTGCTTCTCTTTGCTAACGTTCCTGCAGCTGCTTCTCTTTGCTAACGTTCCTTAGCGACCGAACTCGGTGGATCTTAGATGCAAAGACCGCTATACGTGCTTAGGTGCTCAGTGTCAAAGAATTTATTAAGAAGGTGGTTGCTCAGGGAACGGAACAAGTTATAATTTGGGAGCGCTAGGTCCGGCGAGCACAGTACCTTCCAGTTAAGTTGCTGAATGGTATCCTAGGTCATATGGTGTCGCATCGTCACCGAGATACAGCATACATTGCAATTAACGAATATTGACTCCTTCTGCTGCAATGCATATTACACCCATTGCAACTGTTTTGATTACAGGTTCTCAGTGATGATGTGGCCTGGCGGTAGTAATTCGTAATGCACTACCTGAATGAGAACAGCAAACATTTCATTGAGAATTTTCACGAGGAAATTCATATTTTTGTTAACAGGATGTTAAATTTCGCAGCTTTTAAACAAACGTCTTTGGTTGTAAATGTTTTTTTTTTCTTTTGGTAGATTTGGAGCTGCCTTTTCTATTCGTCAAACATTAGTTTGAAGAGAAGAAAAAATAACCATTTCCTTCTCGAATAATAAATTAATTATTATAGGATCTGTGCATAAATCTCTTGTATCTCAGTGCAGTTCAATACCAATGAGATGCAAAAGATAATGTATAAAATACAGCATTACAAAGAACTGAAGGAAGAAATGTTTCTCTTCTTTAAATATAAATATGCATATATACATATATATAGATATAGATATATGAGGCATAACAAAATAGGATGGCTGCCCCAATAAACGACTGGCGACCTCAAAATTAATTATTCTAGATTTTGTGTTCTCCCCCTAAATTCATCTGTTCTCCCAAATTCCGAGATCTTTCCATGCTACATAACGCTGCTTGAAAATGTTAACTAAAACCTAAAATTAACCACTCGCAGCTTAGTTACACTTATGCACCTGCTTAATATAAATACTGCGTCGCAAGCAATTACGTCACTTACTCTTTTTTTTTTAACTTCTGCCCTGCCAATATCTTTGCGCTGCTTATGCTTTTCTGTATAAGATGCATACGTCGTATATTTAAAACCAGGTACATAAAAATTATCGTATTCAACTATGAATAAAAAATGTCTACCAATATAATTTGATATGTGTGAAAATAAAGACTGGTGATTCCTCAAAATCCAGTTTTTGTTAGTTTTGTCTGTATGCCTTCCCCCTCGGGCATGACGACTATCGTAAGTTAAAAGTACCGGTGTCTTCGACGCAATTAAAATATCACACATACATATATATATACACTGGTTATCATAAATTAAGGAAAATCACAAAAATAGCGATAAATCCCTCAAAAATAAGCCAAACCGCGTAAAATTTAAATATGTTGCCAAGTAAGAGTAGCTGAGTAAAACTGCAACATGCAAATTACTGGCGCTACACTCGGAATATGTCATCTGCGAGGAGGATAAAAGTCCATGTTTGAGAGCAAGCCCACATATTTCACTGTGATAGTGACATCAGAAATCTGACATAGCCAATTCGTAACAATGACCCCCAGGCATCATTTGCCTGCAGAAGTACAATGGAGAGCCATCGCAAGACTAGAGGCAGGACAAAGTCAAACAGAAGTGGCGAATGTGAGTCCTTCTGTGGTTCATAGACTTTGGAGGCAATTTCAAACCACAGATTCGGCATCTAGGAGGTTCAGCAACACTGCTACGACGAGCGCCGATGACCGATATTTGACATCATGTGCACGCAGGAATAAAACCGCTACTCCGACTCTTCTTAGATCCTCCCTTGCTGCAGCCACCGGAACGTTGGTGTCAATGTCAACTGTGCGTAGAAGGCTTCACGAAGATGGTCTGTATGCGAGGCGACCAGCCATTTGCGTGCCGCTCACGTCACGCCATAGGAGGGATCGTTAGCAGTGGGCACGACAACATGTCCACTGGACGCCTAATCAATAGAGGACTGTTTTCTTTACGGATGAGTCTAGGTTCAGTCTAGAAAGCGATAATAGGCGTTACTTAATAAGGAGAGAACCTGGAACCAGTTATCATCCGTCAAACATCCGTGAAAGAAATTCACACGGAAGAGGCAGTGTCTGTGTTTAGGGTGGCATCTCTTTGGGTGGATGCACAGACCTCCATGTCTTTCCAAAGGGACCCTGAATGCTCAGGTTTATAGAGATGCCATCTTTGATGCTTATGTGCGCTAATATGCCGGAGCAATAGGTGATACTGTCCTGTTACAGGACGACAACGCAAGACTACACAAGGCTCGCATCGTAGATAATTATCTTCAACAGGAAACAATTATGTGCATGGAGTGGCCAGCTCGATCCCCGGACTTGTATCCTATCAAGCACGTTTGGGATGCTTTAGGCCCATATCACACGGCGTTTGTTTCACACGAACAACAGTTTCGGACAACTTTTCTGTCTGATTTAATATTGAAGGAAAGACGCGCGATTTTTTCCTTCCATTCGGAAAAAATTGCTGGTTGTTCGTTTTCAACCAATCAGCTATCAGCTTCGAATCCTTCATCACGCTAAAAATACCTAATTTTGGTAGCCCTCGCGTAGAACCAGTTTCCCCTTTATATGTTTACCCCAAAGTGATCTATGGTGATTGGGTGTTGTATATCACGTGACAAGGCAGAAAATTGTTCCAAACAGTTGTCCTTCCGAAACAAACGGCCGATAGGGAGACGTCTAGCTGTTCTTAGTCCGCCCCTCAGACCCTTGCAAATGCTTTGCAAGAGCAATGGCTCTCGCTTTCAATGGAACTGATAGACCGCATAATTGAAAGCATCACACATCGTTGTATGTGTTGTACTGCTTCTAGAGGCGATCATATTCCATATTGAAGATACTTTTCCTATAGCAAACTGGCAAGTTCGATTTGTTCATTTCATACACGTGCTAATTTCTATACTACCATAATTGTCTGGTAATTTCTTTTTATGTTATTTGATACCTTACTATGTGTTGTATATTGTGGGTAAATTTCATAAAATTCTACATGTAACTTTTTCAGTAATCGTGATTTTTGTGATTTTCCCTTAATTTATGATAACCAGTGTATATTCAGTTTTCTTAGCAAGATGGCTTGCAAATTTTTAGGCCTCTTTTATTATTAACTTTTTATGCTTTAATTTTATTTATTAAATATCAAGCCGTTCGCACTAACGCTACATAAAATTCAATTCATTTGTTTTTGCTGGAGTTCCGCCTATTGATTTCGAAACTGAACACAAGAATCATATCTTCCGAGGCATTGGCAACTGATACTCTAGAAGACTGCATTAAAGGAAATGTCCCCTTCCCCGATCTTCCTCATCCAACTAATGTAGAGCTCATAAATTTCCGTGATTACATAGGGCATCTAGAAAGTAAGTTTCCCTATTTAAAAAAAAAAAAACTCACACTTTAAGGATCATATTTATTGGTAACAAGTACAGCAATGTTTCAGCTATTTTTCAACATAGCCACCACCACAATTGAGACACTTATCGTATCGTAGGATCAACTTTTGTATCCCTCTGTTGTAGAACTCTGCTGCCTGTGAATTTAACCAGCGTGTGACAGACGTCTCCAGCTCTTTGTCGTTGCCAAAATGCTCACCGGAGGACAAGAATTTCTTGAGGTGCAAGAAAACATGAAAATCGCTGGGAGCACGATCAGGTCTGTAGGGTGGATGATGAAACAACTCCCAGCCAAATTCCGTCAAAACAGCTGCTGTGCATCGAACCGTATGTGGACGAGCATTGTCATGGAGAAGCAGTAAGCATTCCACGCCTCTTGTTTTGAATGCCACGACACAATTGCCGCAGTGTTTCACAGTAACGCTCAGCGTTTACTGTTTCACCACGTGGAAGGAACTCAATGAGCAGAATGCCCTTCCTGTCGCAGAACACCGTGCACATCACTTTCAGCGTCTGTTTGAATTTCGTCCTGACCGGAGATGCACTATGCCGCCAATGCATGGACTGCTGCTAGGTTTCCGAAGTAAAGTGCGAAATCCAAGTCTCATCGCCCGTGACGATCCTGTCGAGGAACTCGTCGCAATCATCGTGATACCGTTACAGAAATGTCATTGCTGTTCCTAAGCGTTCAATTTTGTGTTCGGGTGCCAGGTTTTTCGGCACCCACCTGGCACACAATTTTTTGAACAGCAGTGCTTAGTGACAATCTCATGCAACAGGGATCGCGATATCTGAGGAAAATCACTGCTCAGTTCCGTAATCGTGAAGCGACGGTTCTCCATCACGCACTGCCGCACAAGTTCAACAAGATCATGATTGATGAGGGACGATCGTCCACTGCGCTCTTCATCATGGACACTTTGAGGAAAACTTCGAAAACTGCCTACACCAGAGACGCACCACCTGCTTACTCATGATGTTAGGCCCATAGACCTTGACAGAGCTGACGATGAATTTCAATTGGCGCAATGCTTTGTGCATTCAAGAACTTTATCACCGACCGAACGTCGCAGGCGGCAGGAGAAGGAATATGAGCTTCCATTTCGGTCCACTGCTACCACGCTACTGGCCCGAAGCGGAACCTGTCCGGCTGGCATATGATCGATACGTCATAGATCTGTTACGCATGCGCAATTGACACGGCTAAATACATTTACTTTAAAGGGGGAAAATTACTTTCTGGATGCACCTCGTATAAAGAGACTACTAAAATGAACTTTCATATGGTTTTCTTTACAGATGACAGCAAAATGAATAACAAGGTTGGCCTTGCATTTGTTCTTTTGTGAAGACCAATCTGAGGTTTATTATTTTAAACACCGTATACGGAATGAATGCAAAGGTTTTCAAGCAGAACTTCTGTGTATTTATCTTGCCGTCAAATGGATCATAGGATAATGGGACAGCACCCTTAAGATACCTTATTTGTTCCGATTCTCTTTATTTTCTGCACCTTTTGAAAAGTATTACCAGCAGCGACTAATTAGTAATCGAAATCGTATTAACTGTCAGTTCGCTTAGAAATAAAAAAACTGATATCCGTTTTGCTTATGTGCGTGCTCATCGTAGATTCTATGGAAATGAAAAAGCCGATTTCTTAGCTAAAGATGCCTTAAATATCAATATTAGCGTTCCAAAGAGCTATTGGAAGTCCTTTCATTATAAGAAGCTTTTATCTAAGGTGAATGAAGAATATAGTTCATCTTGTAATGCTGAGGACACCAAAAAGTTCTTTCCTTCTATTTACCATAGACTGCACTCCGAGTCTTTCTATTAAAGTATCTCAGTTTTTATCTGGTCACAGTGAATTTGCAAGTTATCTGTTTCGTTTCAATCCAAGATCAAATACTTTATATGAATGTTCCAAAAAAGTACGTCAAAATGCGGGACATTTGATTTTTTCATGGCCTTCCTTTGATGGCACTAGATTATGCTTGCAGAACAATTTGAAAATGTTCAGCGTGACTTATCTGTTTTCGTGAACACTGCTGTTCAGACAGACTGCTGTTCTCTGTTTTTGTTCGTTTTATTTATGTGCATCATATTTAACGTTTTAGTTAGCTTACATCTGCAAGCCTCGTGTTGTACATCTGTGGTACACGGAGAAATTGTGTGTGTTCAAAATTAAAAAAATAAATAAGTAAATAAAATAAAATCAAAAATAAAAAGCAGCAAAATCACAAAAAATAAAAACAATATATTTTAGAATTCCCGATAGAGTGTTAGAGGTTGCCATACATATTTTTATATTCGTTATATTATTTCTTTAAAAACTAGCTCGTTATAGTCATCATAAAAAAGAAAAAATATATATATAATGATTTTAATGAATCCAGCTAGTGTAATTTCATAAAAAAAAAATTTAATATTTCCAATTGCCCATCTCATGACTTTATACATGTCTATTTAAACCAATCACACTAAAAAGTAGAAGAAAATATTCTTATGAACTGTGTTTATTGCTTTTAAATCGCTTAGTTTATTGCTCCATCCAGTTACCATTCAGATTAAATTTCAAAGCATCTTATTTATTATTTATTGAATAGCAACACGCTCCCGCGTAGAAGATAATAGTATTTTATTTTCGGCCGGAGCAACACACATCTTTCATAGAACCGAGATTTTATCTTTTATATTTTAAGAATATCTTAACATTTTCCAAATGGCAACAGTCTTGCTCGGCTGGAGATAAAAATGTTTTACTTCGAATAATATTGCCACTGCTCGCTTTCAAATCCTTGAGTTTGTTAATGAAAAATTCATTTAAGTTTTATGAAATATTTACTTGGAAATTCAAAATTCGGGCTTGCAGGTGCACACGTTCCGTGGAGGACTAGGTTATGCAAAATTTGATGGCTCTGTGTACTATCGTTCTTTCACAGTGCTAGAAACATACATATATACAGGCAGATTCTTCATTACTTAATTTCTTTAAAAAGTACAGGACGATAATATTTGGTGGCAGCAATTTCAGAAGTCATACCCCGTTTATAGTGAACCAACGCAAAATCCCATTTCGAGACTAATAGCTCCTTTTAGTTTAAAGATTTTCAAATGCATTATCTTCTTTAAATTGACGATATATATGTTCCTCAAACTGATCAAGCATATGGGAAAAGGACAATACATCACAGAAAAATGTTCGCTAAATATGAAGTTTCGTTTTTTCAGAGAGCTATTAATTCAAAATTATTACAATAGTCAACAATAAAAATAGAAAAATATAATTGGACATGATGCATACTCAAGAAGACATAATGAACAAGACAGAATTATGTTCCATTCATTAAAACTTTCAGACCGATCCTTTAAATAGCCGCTGAACACCAGAAGTGTGTTAAACTGGAATTTCTTCGTAAAATGAAACAAACAACACCTCTTTCGTGCATCAGAGAGAGGCGCTGTACATCTACAAGAAGGAGAATTAAACGAAATGACTTCAATAAAGAAGGTTATATCAAGCAGTTATTTCCCTCATAATAGCACCATAATGTCACCGGGACAGATCTTGAGAGAAGTCTAATTCTATATTGCTTCATCAGTAGAGAAGGAAAGAATGTAGCATTAATTTCGATAATTAGGCCCCGCGAGCCTAATTCGCCGAAGCTCTAATTAGCGAAATTTATCGTCCGTTTCTATCAGCATGCTGCCATTACTAACAAGATTTACTTTTGTTGATGTTTTTGCCCAAGAAGTACATGGCTTTGATATGCACTGCAGAAGTTTGCTGTTCTAACACAAATGTTCTGCGGCTGTGATACTTCCGAGTTTAATTACCAGAGAAAAGAATCACATAATTAGGAAAACACTTCACATTCTTTTTTAAATTTATTATTTTAAGCAAGCAGATAATTTTGTCGGGAATTCGTGTTAAGGACAATTTAATTAATTAAATTTACAGATCCATCTTTCAATATAATTTTATTCGGATTATCGGACATTTATTATACAAAGTGTGCAATAAATATCAGGGTTACATATAAACCACCTCATCTGAAAATAATAATAAAAGAAAAATATGTAACTTTTGTGTGATATCATACACAGATTCAGTTTGGGAACACTAACAGGTTTCGTTTCATACTGCGTTCAGCATTTCTTTTGCGAGTTTAAAACTCTTGCGTTTTAGTTTCTGAAGTTACGTAACAAAGTTCTTTGATATAACCTCTCAAGAAATCATTGCAGGAATTCAAGAGATCTCAAAGGATTTTTTAAAGCAAGATTTAAGTGATTCTACTCTCAACTCAATGCCCTGTCTTATTCATTCCATCTTTTAAAGTCCCAGTTTTGTTTTCCATTTATTAAATACTTTAAAATATGAATGCTTAAATGTTACTCAATCATAGGATTTAAAAAAGTTTTCGTCAATGACCGATTATTTTTTTGCAGACGCATTATGAAGATCAGAAAAAAAATTTTTTTTTTTTTTTCTAGGCAAGACCTTCGCATCTTAAGTGTCTTTTGCACTGTTTAGTTTCTGTTTTGTATGTTTGCAGTTTCGGCAATATAATGCGTTGTATTTAAATTCCCGTTGTAACGTTTCCGAGCTTTTATGGAAAAATAGCAAGACAGGATTGTCTTTTTAAAATTTATTTAAAACTCAACAACAAATTCATTCGTGATTAAATAATGGATGAATAGCGTAAACCGTTACATTGCTATATCTTACAGAAGGGAAAAAGCGAGTTTCCCACAGAGTTCTCTGACTACATGTCCATTCAGCTCCACTGCTTCGTCTCTTCTCACAAAAGAACAGCGAACAGCCGTGAACAAGTCGGCATCATAAAAGCATTAGGGGATAAAGACGCATTAGACTTCAGGACATTCTTCCTGGCCCGCTTACACCCTGGCTCTAAAAATGAGTTTCTTTAAGTTAGTCCGAAACAGGAAGTCTCTAATAATATCCAGCTGGTTATTTTCCTAATGATTCATTTGCTGTTACAGTTTCTCACAGCTTCCTTCCATAATGTACTTCTGGACCATAATTACCACCATTAGAGTTCACCATATTGTTAATAAAATAAATTATAGTAAACACACATTTTTACATCAAACAGGTGTAAGTACCATGGATTAAACATGAAATTATATTGAGGGCAGTGTACAAATAATATAACATACTTAGTGTACAGAAAATACTAATGACTAATTACATTCAGACAAAACAGAGCTTACCCCTTTTTAGACAAATATTACACAATATGCATTCTTTTACTTATATAGATTTACAGAAGAACCATACAAGACAGTAAAAAATATAAAATCAATATAATATCAAGTTTTTCGGCTTAGAGCATCAGCATTTTTATTGAGTTTCCCCGAACGATGAATAATTGTGAAATTGTATGGCTGAAGAGCCAGAGCCCAACGCATTAAGCGAGGATTATTACTGGCATTAGTTCGTAACCAAGTTAGAGGATTATGATCAGTTTGCACAATAAAGTCTTGCCCGTCTAGATAATAGTGAAGTTTCTTTATACCAAACACTATGCTGGCGCATTCCTTTTCAGTGGTGCAGTACTTTTTCTCTACCTCGGAGAATTTCTTGCTCAGAAATATAATGGGATGTTCTTCTCCGTTACTAGTGAGCTGTGTTAATACAACTCCCATACCATAATCAGATGCGTCGGTTTGTAGAATAAAGGGAAGAGTAAAATCGGGTGCATATAAAACTGGGTAACTTGTTAATTTCTCTTTTAATTCCGTGAAAGCCCTTTCGCTCTCAGCATTCCACAGAATATCACCCTTTACTGATTTTCCTTTTAAAAGATCCGTCAACGGAGCGGCGATTGCTGAGTACATCGGAATATAACGGCTATAGTAGCCCGCTAATCCCAGAAATGCTCTTATATCCGTTTTAGTCTTGGGTGTTGGGAAATCTCTTATAGCTTTGGTCTTAATTTCCGACGGTTTCCGGTACCCTTGGCCTACAACATGGCCCAAATAAAGGACATGTTTTTGAGCAAAACGACATTTTGAAGGTTTAATGGTCAATTTCGCTCTACTTATACGTTTCAGCACAATTTCCAGATGCTTGAGATGACATTCCCAGGTTTTTGAAAAAATAGCCACATCATCCAGGTAGGGAACTGCAAATTCTTCGCATCCATTTAATACCTCTTGCATCATCTTGGAAAAAAAATAAGGAGCGTTTTTTAAACCAAAACTTAACCGTAATGGCCTGTAAGTGCCGAAACTGGTTACAAATGCGGCATATCTTTGAGCATTAGGGCTTAAGGGTATTTGCCAATATCCCTTAGCTAAATCTATAACCGTGATATATTTTGCAGAAGCAACTTCTTCTACCCGTTCTTCTATATTGGGTAAGGGATAGAACTGGGTACGTGTGATTTCGTTTAATCGTCGGTAATCCACACAAGGTCGAGGGTCCTTATTTGGAGCTTCTACGAGAATCATAGGAGAAGTGTAGTCTGATTCCCCCACCTCAATAATTTTTAGGTCAAGCATTCGTTGAATTTCTCTTTTTAAAATCTCATTTTGTCGATGTGACATTCGATACGGCTTAGATCGTACCGGCTTATTACTGATAACTTCAATATCATGTTCTACGAGGTCTGTCATTCCCGGCTCGTTAGAAAAACTTTGCGAATATTTATTTAATAACCTCTGCAATTGATCTCTTTGAGTAGGTTCTAATAATTCTTCCAAATTGCTACTTTTAATAACCTCAGAATAATCGTAAACGTTTGGATTTGTATCAATATTAGGAAAATCTATTTCAGTCTCAATCTGGTCAGAACCCTCTTCGCTACAAGACAGGTAATTAATTACCTCAGGTCTTTTATAATATGGCTTTAACATATTGATATGATAAATTTGGGATCTTTCTTTTTTCCCCGGTAAGGATACGATATAATTTGTTTCGGATACTTTATTTTCAACTTTGCCCGGTCCTGTCCATTGAACCGAAAGTTTATTTGCCTTAGAAGTGGCCAAAATTAAAACCAGATCACCTTCTTTAAATTCTCTTTTTATGGCATTTTTATCATACCATTTTTTTCTCCTGAGTTGTTGATCTTGCATTTTCTCAACTGCCAACTCTTGACACTTTTTTAAGCGATTTATGAGTCTAAAAACATACTCGGTTACTGGTTGTTCCTCCTCTGGTGAATCCGTCCAATGTTCGTATAACAACGTTTCTGGAGTACGCAAATTTTTTCCGTGGACAAGTTCCGCAGGTGTGAAACCCGTGCTTTCATGCGTCACAGTTCTTAAAGCAAGAAGAGCCGCCGGTAGCACCTGTTCCCAATCAGAATCAGCCTCCAAACATAAAACTCGTAATATTCTTTTTATAGTACGATGAAATCTCTCCACTGGATTAGACTGAGGGTGGTGTACCGAACTATGACTAACTTTGATACCGAAACGTTCAAAAAATTCTGTGGTCAGATTGCTCATAAATGAAGTTCCTTGATCGCACTGAATCTCTTTAGGGAATCCCATTCTGCTGAAAAGATTTAACAACGCATCCACTATTGTAACCGAAGTTATATCTTCGATTGGAAGAGCCTCTGGATATTTTGATGCTACACATATAGCAGTTAGTATATATTTGTTTCCTTTAGATGTGGTTGGCAAGGGTCCACAAGTATCTATGTTTATTTTTGAAAATACTTCCGATATCACAGGGACTAATTTCAGAGGCGCTTTTTTTCTATCGTTAGATTTCCCCACTCTTTGGCAAGGATCACAAGTTCGAATATAAGTTTCCATATCTTGATAACATTTGGGCCAAAAAAAATATCTAGCTAGATTATCTTTGGATTTAGTTACGCCCAAATGTCCGGACACTTGTTCATGACATAAACTCAATATCTTCTCCCGACAAGTTTCAGGAATGACCAATAATTTCCGTACATTTCCTAAACGATCTTCTTGACACTTATACAGCAGCCCCTTTTCTATCTTGTAAATATTTGTCGAAGAGTTATTTTGAGAGTCTCTTGTCGCTATGTCAAAAAGCGGCTTTAAATCTTCACTCTGTTGCTGTAATTGAAGGAATTTAGTCTTGCTTATTGAAAGTAGAGGAGGTAGGTCATTGAACTCCGAAACGGGCAGGAGCGACTTTCTGTCTTCCTGTTCTTCTTGTTCCGTCCCCTGGGAAGTATAATCGTTCGCGAGGGAGGGAAAACTCGGTAGGGGTACAATATTCGTATGCTCACCCCTTTCTTTTGCTGCTTGAAGGCCTTTCTCTTCGCTATTGATCATTTGTCGACGTTTCTGAGCCCGCGTCTCCACTGCGTTAACTTGGAAAAAGTATTCCTTATTTTGATTTTTTCCTAATTTTGCAGCCGTCCGATTCCCTAATATATAACGTCCTTGATCAAGCTCATTTCGTATGACTGCGGCCTTTGTTAATATTCGTCCAAATTCTGCTTCTATTTCAACATGTGCTAGGGGAAGACATATAGGTGATTCATCGAACGGTTGTTTTACCCAAACAGTTTCTCCTGTTAACATTGAAGGGGTAATGTATTTTTTACAGATCACATCAATGGATGCTCCAGAATCCCGTAATACAGGAAGATCGAACCCGTTAACCTTAGCCATTGTAGTGTATGGCGCTAAATAATCTTCTTCATTCTCTTGTACCCTGTTAACAACAGCCGTAGATTTAAAGTCTTTCTGAGCTTTCGGACACTGCGGCCTCAAGTGATCGATTGAGCCACAAGTATAGCACTTAAGAGGTTTACGTACTTCAAAATGACGCTCATCTTGATTTCGAAAAGTTTCTGTTTTTTTCGAAACTTTTTCCCCAGCCTGTTTATACCTTGGCGAATCTCTGAAATTAGGCTGATTTTTATTTCTCTTTTGCGACTCCGAACCATGAACTGGAGAGACCTTTTTCCGGTATTCACGTACGTTTTCATAATCTTCTAACAACTCGGCTAATTTATTTGGGGACGTTATCTTGGACCATTCATCAATAAAATGCTGGCGCACTTCGAAATTTACGCGACGCTTCATTTGATCCGTTATCATCAGGTCTTTTAAAAGTTCAAAATCATTAATTTCCAAGCCCGAGATCCATTCTTCAAAATAATTTCTTAATTCAAATGCGAAATCCCTCCAAGTGGTTTGAGCGTTTTTTTGGGTTTGCGAGAATTTGATTCTAAATTTTTCTGGGCTCAGTTTAAACCTTTTAAGAAGTATCCCTTTTATGTAAGCATAGTCATAAGCCTGTTCTTCTGGCTCTCGCATAATCAGCTGAACTATCTCTGTTGGCAAAAGTGTCAATAAAACAGAAACCCATTCTGATTGGTTTAGATTCGCCTGCTTTGCTTGGCGCTCAAACATGACTAGGTACAAACTAACATCATTCTCTTCGGGATCAAATTTTTGGATCATTTTTTGAAGTTCAAAATGGTTTCTTCTAGGCATACTTTCTTCATTCCCATCAATTAGATCCTTACCTTTAGCGGCCTGCAATTTCATTTTGGTTATCTCGAATTTTCTTTCTTCTCTCCTAATTCTATCTTGCCTCTCTTCCTCTTCTTTCCAAATTCTTTCTTGCCTCTCTTCGTCTTCTTTCGCGAGTCTCACTGACGTGATATTTTCCTAGTTAACTAGTTCCTCCTCGTAGGCTTCATTTCCCATAATCAGCTGTCTTAAATCTAATATCGTAAGCTGGGGTCCAACCTTTTCCCCTAACTCTTCAGCCAAGGATTTAAGATCCTCTTTTCTAGCTTTTGCTAAGAATGCCATGATATACCCTCAACTTATACTCTAAATCTAATGAATCTCTCTCTCTATATCTCTCTAAATTTGATATACAACTAAAATTTACAATTCTGAGGCTCAAAATTTAACTCTTAATTTTTTTACAACAATTTCTGGTATTCTAAACATACATTCAAGACAATTTACACTATACTGTGCACAGGATGCACTCAGTTGCAATTAGTTAAATTGAGAATTTATGATAATACAATATGCTTTAGATAATACAATATTCACATTCAGATCATCAAAACTTTCATAGTATATTAAGTTATGCATTCAAAAGTAAATTAAAATAAACGTATAAATACTCATAAATATCAATACAACCACAGTTTGAACGTAAGATATTAGTGATTTCTAAACTTTCTGTTAACACTTTCAACTGAAAATTTTCACTTCTCATAATTCTTACACAAAATGATAATTCATATTCTGTACTGAAAATCAAATAAACAACAGTTTAATTTTAAGCTACCAAGATTTACTTATCTTCATTTTTAACACAATGAACTGAAAATTTTTGGAATTATAATTCTTACGTACTTATATTTCTTACATGAAATACATTCTTACAAACTTATAATTCTTACATACCATAACAGTTTACATTTACTTCTAATAATTATAACGTTCAAGACGACTTAGAATTGATAATTCAGAATACCCTCTAAAAGATAGAATCTTTAGAAATATTACAATTTTACTCTTCAATTATAGAAGCATAATAGTAGCAAAACTCACAACAATTCACTCTATTAATACAACTTCAAATTCTTAAGATATTATTTAATTATAATTCCTGAATTCAAATTTCTAAATTTATACCTAAATTCTTAAATATATTTTCTTATCTGAAACATAAATATCAATCAACGCATTTGCAAGCTTCAACGAAACCAATATTTGTTAGAAAACATTTACCTGAAGTGACATAAATGACACAATAGAAATACTATAACTAATAACCTCACTGCCTCAATATAAAAAATCCAAGGTACTTACCCGCCTGGACTGTAGAGTTGAAATTCTGATTGAAGCCTGGAACATGAAAGTGTTGAATCTCACAACTTAATTCTTTTATTGGACGCTGAAGGCACATGCACTAAATTACCACACAAACGTATATCACCACACTACACTTTCCGGACACTGATAGTCCTACAACTTAAAGATGCTGAAAATCTTCGGACAAAGGCTGTCCCACTAAACTTCAAGCGAATTGAATTTCGGATCCTGGTGGTCCTCTCTTTCAGCCGGACTGACGTCTGGAATCTTCTTTAGAAAAACACAAAGCTGAATTTCGGAGCCTGACGGTCCTTTCTTTCTTCCGGACTGGCGTCTGGAATCTTCTTTATAAATCACAAAGTTGATTTTCGGAGCCTGACGGTCCTTTCGTTCTCCCGGACTGATGTCTGGAACTTAAAAACACAGAGCTGAAGTTCGGAGCCTGACGGTCCTCTCTTTCTCCCGGACTGACGTCTGGAACTTAAAAACACAGAGCTGAAGTTCGGAGCCTGACGGTCCTCTCTTTCTCCCGGACTGACGTCTGGAATCTTCTTTATAAATCACAGAGTTGATTTTCGGAGCCTGACGGTCCTTTCTTTCTCCCGGACTGACGTCTGGAACTTAAAAACACAGAGCTGAAGTTCGGAGCCTGACGGTCCTCTCTTTCTCCCGGACTGACGTCTGGAATCTTCTTTAGAAAAGCGCGGAGTTGAATTTCGGAGCCTGACGGTCCTTTTTTTTACCCGGACTGACGTCCGTATTCTTTCTTTGTTAAGCACAAGAGTTCTCGTTCGATGACCAAACTAAAACTGCTTCGTGGATTTTCATCATACCTGCTGCCACCAAATTATTATAGCTGTAACGTTTCCGAGCTTTTATGGAAAAATAGCAAGACAGGATTGTCTTTTTAAATTTATTTAAAACTCAACAACAAATTCATTCGTGGTTAAATAAATGATGAATAGCGTAAATTGTTACATGGCTATATCTTACAGAAGGGAAGGAACGAGTTTCCCACAGTCTTTCTGACTACATGTTCATCCAACTCCACTGCTTCGTCTCTTCTCACAAAAGAGCAGCGAACAGCCGTGAACAAGTCGGCATCATAAAAGCATTAGGGGATAAAGACCCATTAGCCTTCAGGACATTCTTCCTGGCCGAATCGCTTACACCCTGGCTCTAAAAATGAGTTTCTTTAGGTTAGTCCGAAACAGGAAGTCTCTAATAATATCCAGCTGGTTATTTTCCTAATGATTCATTTGCTGTTACAGTTTGTCACACCGTCTTATATTTTTCCGTCGTTTTGCAGTCATAAATTGAAAATGACAAGTAAGCAAAAACGCGAATTCAGCAATGATCTTCATAGAAAATTCAGATTCATCAAAGTGATAAATTATGTGATGTCAACACTATAACGTTTCCTTCACCCTACATCTTTGAAGTCCAAAATACATTCCAGTCAAAAACATTAAATTAAATTGTTAAACTTCCGTACAGATAGCTCTGTGAAGAATTATTTAAGTTTTACGTTAAGTTTCTTCTTTTCAATGTCATGATTTTTTGAAAGTTTCTCCATCTCGTTTTCATTTAATGGACATATGGCCAAATTAGTAAGTATCTGTCCCAATATCAGCATATTTGATACATAACTTTTAAAGCATCTAGCAAAATAGGAAAATACAAAAAGATTTAGGTCAAAAAGGAATTTTAGTGTCGAAATATGATTTTGATAGGATTCACCATAAATGGTGAATCGTTTATGGTGCATAGAAATCGTTTTTTAAATTTTGCCACCAAATATTATTGCTCTATTTTATTTTTAATGACACAAAATAATGAAGAATCTGCAAGAATATACATTGTGAAGGGAAAAAAAAAAAAAAAAACGACAATACCTACAGCCGTAAAATTTTGAATAATGTAGTCTTCCACCCAAACATGTTCATCTGGAAGGACAAATTTCGAATTTGTTTCACTACCCATTTCATATTTTGTAGAAACATGCATGCCAACATTTAACACTGCATCGGAAATTCTAAACATATACTGCTATGCCGCTTTTAAAATTTTTGTGATTTTGTTGTTGAACTGTATATATGGCGTAAATATAAACGAATATAATTTAATAATAAAGTAAAAAAGACAAAAA
>KL812047.1:0-23925 GCA_000611955.2 Stegodyphus mimosarum
AAAGTATAACTTTACTCAGTTCTGCCCCCAATTTTGATGGACAGTGCCCGGGGGGATGGGTCTGAGGGTCTCCCACCAACCTCTGGAGAAGACTTCAGTTCGCCACATATTTAGAGTGCCCCCTATGCCACACAGACACTATACATTTACAAACCTCCATGCCTTATCCGGGATTCGAACGCGACCCCTTTGGTACAGCAATCAGAGTCACTAACCACTATCCTAGTTGGACATGTGTTTAGATTTGTAACTCTTAGGTGGGGTACACTAACTTCGGGGGTATTTTTGTCCAGTGGGACCATAAATTAATTTTCAGTTTTGTGCCTTTAAAATTTAGTCTTGGTACTTGTTGGCTAGATTGCTCGTTTTTGCATAGAAACTTTAATTTTAAAAATTGTTTCTTTTATCTGTTTTTTACTATATTTAGTTTTAGATTTTTCTGTATTTTACAGTTTTTAATGAAGATTTTGAGTTTTTAAGTATTTTTGCTTTGTCGCGAAATTAGAACTGAATTGTTTGAATGAGAAATATATCTCTAATGAAATTCAAGGAAATAAGTTTAAATGAAATGCAGCAGAAAAAGTGTGTAATTTAATACAAGGAAGTTATGATGTCCACATCACGTATTTTTATTTTATTAGCTTTTCTTTTTTAACAGTCTTTCTCACATGAAAGAAATTTACTAAGATATAATAAACATTTTTGTAGTCCTTCAAATTTTAAAGCTGTGTGGGGCTGTCTAAATGAGAAATTTCCAATAGAATTTGGTTGTATGATCTAATTATACAGCTACCCTGTTTACAGAAGGAGAGTACATGTATAGTCTGCAATTTTAAACATTGCAGAACTTAAAACATAATAAAGCAAGTAGGCTATTTCGCAGTCAGTTTTGGCACATACTTTAACCGAAATATACAGTCATCAGAATATTTTGCCTGATAATTTTGTTTCAACAGGCATGCACATATTCATTTGACACATGTATGGTTTTCTTTCTTTATCATTGCATTTATACACCTGTGCTCATCTATACGAGCAGTAGTTATAGTAAGATGCATAAATACAGCTAATCTGGGATTGGTTAATTTTAGGTTGTTATGTAAAATGAAAAGATTTCGAATTTGGAAGAACAGATGAATTTAGGCAGAAGAACATAAAATCTAGAATAGTTAATTTTGAGGTTACCAATCATTTCTTAGAGCAGCCATCATATTTTGTTATATCTTACATATATATATATATATATATAAGAGTACTTCATACAAGGAAGTAAAAACTAATTTATACCAATATTGGAAGACTTTTTTTTTAAATTATTTTCTCACACTTAATTTTTAATGCATCAAAGACTGAATTAGATTGTGATAATTCTGAAAAGGTTTTCTTACAGATAGAATGCATACCTAAATTAATACTAAGAATAAAAGTAGATATCAAAGTGTAGGAAAAAGTAATCGGTGAACAACAAAAAAGGAAAAATAAAACTTCTGTGGAGAGAGAGAACGTCAAAGATTTTTTACCAATAGCCCATTTAATGTTATGAAATAGTATTTCAGTAGATTAGTTAATGCTGCTAATACAAAGTGTCCAAAATTTATATTTATATTACTTGACATTAATAATGGAAGAACTATTTAAGATGAACTGACTGGACATTTTGTACTGAAGTTGCTATGTCCACTTTTAGTGAGCATTATTACATGTAGGCATTCTGTTGTTTTCAGTTTCATCATAGTTTGTCAGAAAGCAAGTATTAGATAATAATAGCAAGAGTTCAGCATGATTTCTTTCAAGTTATGCAAGTACATTTTAAAGTTTTATCAGAAAATTGAAGTGCATGTGTGAGTCACAAAGCAGATAGAGGTCAGAATTTGATATT
Source organism: Stegodyphus mimosarum (assembly GCA_000611955.2). NCBI lineage: Eukaryota > Metazoa > Arthropoda > Arachnida > Araneae > Eresidae > Stegodyphus > Stegodyphus mimosarum. Next base: position 1,880 of record KL812047.1, read on the forward strand.
CCATCACACTCATGTTTAAGATCACAAAATTTAAAAGGAAGGAACTATGTGTCATATGAAGAAAAGATTATATGTGAGAGCAATATTAGAGACTTTCAGCTTATGCACCACAAACCCATAAATGCATTTGAAACTACACGCAAAGTCCAACAATCCAGCATAATTAAGACTTAATACCAGATTATTGAACTAAATATCCATAATGCTTCAAAACAATTTTACCTATTAATAAATAAATTTATTTAAAGACTTGCAGCAAATAATTTTGGTTGAATTTGCTTATCACTTTCTATTTCTTTTGCTGGCAGTGGATTCAATATGTTTTGAATTATGACATTAGCAATTAATTCTTCCACAGCTGATTAATTTTCGTCATTTTTATTCCATTTAAAAGTTTCTTTTTTTCCTTCCTTTGATTAATGCCAAATGTAAACTTTCAGCATTCTTCAACAGAATTTTGTTTCATAGCATTTGACAACAATTTTTTACCAGCCCTTTTTGTAATGTTGGATTGTATACATTTTATAACTGACAGCAGCCATGAGAACTACATGTTCTGGGTGACCTGAATTTGGAAATCCTTGATACTGCAATCACGAGTTAACTGATTTTATACAAAAGAATTCCAGATTTACATTTAAAGCTTAGAATAGCAACTTGAGCCATAGGTTGGATTAATATTATCTAAGCTTCTAATGAATTATTAAAGTCACATTTCTTACTTTAGAAGTCAAACAACAAAAATCAGCGTTATATTTTCAAATTTTCACAGGACTAGTTTTGATGATTTTACCAAACCACCATCCCCAGCTGCAATAGCGCAAATGAACAAATGTTGTTTTTGTTGTTTGACTTCTAAATTAATATTTGTTTGGTGTGTTATTGTATTTTAATCACATGTTTCTGTTTTGTTTCCGTATAAACACTTCTATCAAGTTTTGGAAACATAAGTAAATAAATAAAGCATATGATATACAAATGTTAAAATTTAAGGGAAAAAAACTAACTAAAAAAGGCAAAAAGATGTAAAACAATAGTCAAACCTTTCTGATATTACCAAATGAAATCCTAGTACACCATGTTATTGACAGATATGCTGAACTACTGGAATAATGGCATTTGGACTTTTACTATACTTCCCATCGTGCTGAAATCATATCTGTTGTTTGTCGAATGTGTTCTGTAGCATTGAGAACTATACATAGAAGATATACTTCTACCAATGGTTGTAGTTTTTAACACCATGCAATGTAATAAAAAATCAAAGCTTAATAAATAATCCTGTAATTAATGTTAAAAAAGTTGGTAAAACCTTCTATATGTATGCCAATGAAGCATGTAAATTTAATAAATATATGTAAAGTAAATAAATACATGTAAACATCAAGATCACTTGTTAGTTAATACATAAGATTCTTAGTATAATTAACCCCATAATATAATGCAACAAGTAGCATTATGGCCTAATACATGTTAGGTTCCAATAATCTTGCAGAGATCTGAAAGTATTTAAGTTGTTAATTTAATTATACTTGCATGCAAAAACTAAATCTAAACCCAAACTAATCAGCTCCAGTTACAATGACGACACAGCCAAATTTATGTATAAGTCATTGCATTACCATAATAAAACTGCTTCAAATATACAATGCAACTGTAAAAAAACTTGCTTCAAAATTATTAATGCTATTACCAGAGATGTTTAAAAACAAATATTAGTTAAAATTAAAAAAGAAACTGATAAAAGCTATTTTGTTACAAATGAAAAAATTACAACTCAATGACCATCATTATAATCACTCAGATAACTAAAAATATTTTTGTGAGTACAGGAGAGAAACAGAAAAGTTGAAATGTTCACATTGAAGAGGATCTATTGCAAAGTTTGTTCATTTATAATAAACTTAAATTTTTAACCCTATTATAGCATTGTTCAACTTACAATTATGTAACTGAAAGAAGGATCAAATGGGATATAATGATTATTTATAGAAACATATGTTTATTAGTTACAAAATTTCTCAGATTCTCTAAAGTTCAATTTTCAAATCACTTTCTCATTTATCAGAAAAACTGATTGTTCGATTTTTAAGGATCTCGGCAAAGATCTTAATTTTTAAACATTTTATATCATATCTTGTCAGCATAATTTGATACATACATACCAAACTAAAAGAGAGTTAAAATTCTACATCACAGAAAACAAATCATATGTTCAAACAGAAGAAATAAAGAAATCTGTGGCAGCTGACTACTCAATTTTCATTTTTGTTCTGTAAAAATTACTCACAAAGCTTCTTCAGTTGGCGAACTGGATTTGATTGAAACCTTCATGCCCCTAAAAATTAACCTCTTTTAGTCAATGAAAAAACACCAATTCAGTTCTTGCCAAACTTCCAAATTCTAACATTTTAACTTTTTTTACATTATTATTATTATTGGTGACTAATGATACTGCATTCATTTTCCCTTTGCTCTACCCATAGGTGTCATTATAAATATGATTTTAGCTCCTTCCATCTTTATATCTGATCACCTTAGAAATCAATAACAATTTTATTCAAAATCTACAACAATCCATTCCCCCGTACCCGCCTATTTATAAATTCTGTATTGCTGTCAAAATACATGTAATTATTTTCCAATGACATGTTTTTATTTATTATTATTCTTTAAACTCGTTTCATTCTATTTAGCATACATCGGTAAAATATGAAACAAAAAAATAAATGTTTAAAAATGTAATGTCTGATTGTTTTTAAAAGTAATTATTATGATATATTTATAAATTTCAATACAAAAGTCAAATTTGATAATATCACATTTTATTATCACTCAATTGGGGAAACAAATTGTTTATTATAAACTTTTGTCTATTTATAAAACTAAACATATTTTGTACATATTCATGTTTCGGGCACTTTCCATTCCAAAAAGCTATATATTTATTCATCTAATGCTAATATAATTTTAAATAACTATAAGCTACAGTGTCTTAAAGTTTTAACTGCATGAAGAAATAAATGCAGAAAAATAGATTTTCTAATCTCTATACGTAAAACTCATTAAAAAGTCTGAAAAACATACAGCTGATACAGGACTCTTTTGAAAATTATAGTTATGGGAGTATAGATATATATATATGAGTACATATATACTTACACACACAATATATATATATATATTTATTTATTTTAAATTATAGGAATAACTCTTCCAAAAATTCTTCAAATGCATCTTCTTTTGACTGGTCAACATCTTCCCTAATTGGTTGCTTCCATATATCACTTTCTTTGACTTCAGTTTCATCAGTATTTTGTTTCTCTACATTTTCAGTTACTACTGAAGAATCAATGCTACCCTTCGTTTCTTCTTTTCTGGTCTCTTCTGTTTTTGCACGACATTTCTTTTTCAATACTGCTTTACCTTTGTATCCATAATTTAGCTTATATGAACAGTTTTCACACAAACGAAGCTTAACGAGAGCACTTTTTTTCTCGCCGTGTTCAACATATCCAAAAAGAACTTCCCAACTGTTCAAATTATCGTTTTCATTACAATGAACACTACCACAAAAGAACTGCCCTTTTCCAATAACTAGTTCCTTTTCTGTCCTCCACCTCATACCTATTTTTTTCTTTTTATAAAGGCTGAGATCACATAAACAGTATTCTTTGAATAACCGATCATAGTACTTTTTTGCTAACTTCTCTCCCCAAGTACGGGTTTCATCATCATCTTCCCATAAAAAGCGATGATTTTCTTTGATAATATCATGATCTGTTTTATAATGACTCGTATCTCTCTTTAATTTTGAAGTTGCCCCACGGTAGCACAATACATAATCGTTTATTAATTTTTTATGCCTTGAATATGCATCTAAAGAAAGGAATGCTTTCTGCTGTATTCTGCCTTGTTCTCTACTACATTCATCGTGAAATGCTTGTCTGTTTGGCTTAAAAAGTTTAGTCTCTGGAACCTTAATAGCTAAGTCATACCTCGCTTTTCGTTTTTCGCCTACTTCAGCATCATATTCAAAGTCTGATTCATAATCTTCATTGCAGGGAATCTGTTGGGAACTACTGCTCGCCTCAGCCATACTGTATGTAGTTTTACATCATAAGAATCTCAATATGAGATAATAAACAGAGGTAAAGTTTGAAACAAAATTTTTAACTCACAGTTGTAAACATTACACATATCTTCTTCACACAGCTTGGAAAAACCGTAAGCACACGAAGCAAGATCAGTAAACCTTGCACACGAAGTATAATGGCACAACAACATGTCAAAAACAAGGAGGTTAGATTAAAGACCCTTTTGTAACGTCATAACTGAATTTTGTATGACAAAGGTTTTTGTAGCATCTGACTTCAAAAGTATCAACACTCTTATATCCGGACAACGTCTGGATACGAGACTAAGGTGTAATGTAAAAAACGCATCGCTATGTCTGTCTTAGTAGTTAGAAATAAATGTTAGTGTTGTTAAACTAATCCGTTCTTATTGCATCCTGCACTTACCTGAACCCACACTGCAAAGACACAAAATATGGCTACGAGGATGGGATATAAAAAAGAAAATAAAAAGAAAGAAGAAAATCGTTCCCGACACGGCGCACTCGCTTACATTAGAGCTTAAACTTTAGGGTTGCAATTTAGGTTTGGGGTGCCCACTTTAGCTCTTTCGCGCTGTTCGTTTAAACTTTCTTATTTAACATTCTAGACAATCCGAACTTCAGCTTTTTTTGCACTCATATAAAGATGTGTAACTTTCCCCCCTTCTTTGGTCTGTAGTTCAGATTCTTCCTCGAATTTTTTTTTTAATTGCCAAATTTCTCGTATGATTCAAGTTATTTTAAAAGTTTCTAAAACATTTTCACATATGATATTTCAAATTTGTATTTTTAGTTAAAAATACTTTCTTTTTGAATTCCATTATTGAATTTTCAATTTTTACTTTTAAATACACGCATAATGTTAGGCATCTCAAAATGTATTTTTTGACATAAAAATTTCCCTCAACCATATTCTTAATTTTGGATGAGGTTGTACAGTCGGTCACAAAAGTATTTGAACACCGGTACCCCATCAGAAAATTACAAGATTGATTTTTCTGAAACCATTTTTTGTGTGTGTTCAAGATTGGACCCCATTTGAAGAAATCTATCCAATTTTTAATGATTTCATATTTTGTCAAACACCAGAGCGTGTATTGGAAAAACAAATATTTTGCGCTCTTGAACCATTTTTTTAATAGTCCAAGATTGGTTATATTTTTATTATTTTTTTTAATTCCAAGATTGGTTATTTTTTTAAATTTTTTTATTATTTTTTATTAAATCCAAGATTGGTTATTTTTAATGAATTTTTTTTATTATTTTTATTACAATAGGACAGGTTATTAAAATAAATACAAAATTTATTACTTAACATAGTTCAGATAATTTCATAAATGGAATTCCATAACATTTCTATTTCATTAAAATTTAATTGATTTAAACAATCTTTTACTAATAAATCGTCCGTAACACTTTCCAAGTCCATAAAATCATCCTCTACAGAAGGCGTTTCTTGGCTTATTCGGTAACTCTTCCGTTTCTTAATGGGTAATTTAGACTCCTCATCCTCCTCCTCCTCGATCGTAATGACTTCAGTGTCTCTTTTGCAGGGAACTTGAAATGTTGTATAGGATGTTGGGGGTAGGAAACTCTCTTTCTCCCAAAGAATGAGTGGGCACCTGTCTACAAGAAACAGACTCTTTTGCGTTGTTAGAATAAGATAAGGGTCTTTGGGGGAACTGCATAATATCCGAAAGGTCTCAATACATGCCGTTTAATTTTTTTTCCTTTGACGCTTTAAACTCTTTGGCAATTAGATTTAAATCGTCGGATTCGTAATAGACGATCGGGGCGGCTGTAGTTTGATAAATATGAACTCCAAGCAATTCTCCAAGCCGAAGAAATTTAACCTGATTTGTGAAAAAAACTTGCAGAATATTGGACGTATGACTACTATTCGTAGGTAACAAGTTGATAATATCTTTAGCCTTCCAGTATAGGAATCCCATATCCACATACACGTGCACAAAGAGAGTAGAGTTGTATTCCATGGTTTTTCTTATATAATTTTCTTATATTTCTTATTATTCTAAGCAACATGGTTTTTCTTATATAATAAAAGAGCTCGCTGCGTTTATATATATACTCTTCAGAAAGAGGTCACGTGTTCAAAAGGAAATGTAAAAAAAAAAAAATTGGATTTTCCCCAAAAGTGGGTCGTGGTCCCAGATTCCCCAAGAAATGGGTTCCAAGATTGGATAAGAGAGTGACCCAAAAAAATGGGTCGTGGAAGGAATTGAATGCATTGCACTCATTCCTTCGACGACCCATTTTTTTGGTTCTCTCTTCACCTATTCGGGAGAGAATTCATCATCACTTAACTCTTGCCTAATAATATCAGGCAGGTGATGGACCCCCAGTTATGTGAGAAAGAAGATGGGAGACTTTCTTCTCATTTCCTCATCTTCCACAGTGTTTCGGAGGGCAATGTATGTTTCGTCCTCCTCCACGACTTTTGTAAGAGGCTCCATAAATATCTGGCACATCCAAGGAAATAAGAATTCGTTATGAAAAGCTTTCTGGGCAATATATGCGGCTTCATCGGATGTGAGAATAATCTGGTGAGCTGGACCCCATTCTTTAGAATAATTGTCCAATTCTCCAAGTCGAAGAAACTTGTCCTGATCCGGGAAAAAGACTTGCAGAATACTAGAGGTGTACGAACTCTTCGTAGGTAAGAGGTTGAGGATGTCTTTGGCATTCCAATACAAGAATCCTAGATCCACATATGCGTGAACGTAGAAGAGAGAGTTGTACTCCAGTTTGAGCAGCATGATTTCTTATAATAAAAGAACTTGCTGGCGATCCGTTTATATACTCTTCAGAAAGAGGTCACGTGGTCCCATTACCAAGTTTGTTGCCATAAAAGGGAATGGGAACCAAGATCATAAAAGGGATCATAAAAGGGAATATAAATGGGAACCAAGACCATAAATGGGAACCAAGATCAGGAAAAGGGAACCAGGAAAAGGAATAGTCACGTGGTTTTCTAGTTTATATAAAAGGCGAGCGGAACTCATCTCAGTTCATATCAGAGATGATTCGCGTTCTGTATAACGAATATATATCAGTTCGATGCTATATCGAGGAAGAACGGCTGTTTGGAACGCGGCTGATATTTTACCACTCATCCCGACTTCCATCAATAAAACATGGGGATATTTTATCAGTGTTTTTGAAGAGGATCATTGCTTCCGTAAAAAGAATGGAAGTTTCATCTTATCCAGCGAAGAGATGCTTTACCTGGCGGATAAGAATCCAAAAAAAAATCAACTTCTTTCCTGGGTCTACAGTGTCCTCACACAGCCACTTGTCCGAGTAGTTCCTCATCAACCTGTATACCGGCTTCTTTATCCAGAGGAAAATTTCCCTTTCGTGACCCTGTATAATCTGGGAGTAAACTACATACCTCCTCATACCAGCATGAACAATGTAAAGGACTATTATCCAAAACGGTACGCTATGAAAATGTGCCAAACCGACTTACCTGAAGTAAAGAACGTGGAAATTCAAACATGATCCTCTCATTTTGAATTTCCATGGCGTGATCAACTTTTAACTCCTTCCAAAAAAAAAAAAAGAAAAATGAAAATTTGGGAGGAGGCAAAAAAAGGGGGTTAGAAGGAAACGGGTGCATCGGGAAAAAAGGAATTACTTTTTTCCAAATGCACTCTTTTCCTTCTAGACCCATTTTTTTTATTATTTCTTTAAACCAATCTTGGAATTATAAGAGTATAAGCTTTTATAAAGACCACTAAAGTTACAATCTAAGCAGGATCGATCTCAATGAAAATAATTTATATAGAGTCCATTCTTAAAACAAATGAGCTGAGAAATATTTTTCTAAGAGCTGAAATAAAAATGGTAACACATATAAAAAAAAACTTTTTGTTAATTTTTATAATGTCTTTAGACATTATAAAATTAGCGTTTTCCCTTTTAGATACCATTCTAGGAAGTCTATCATAAAAAAAAATTTGTCTAAAAAAATAATGTCTTATATTACAATGTTTTCTCATAGGTTAACATTGGAAAGTAGGACATCATTTTTTTAGACAAAAAGTTTTTAAGTATATAATAGAGTTCCAAGAATGGAATCTAAAAAGGGGGAAACGTTAATTTTTATAATGTCTAAAGACATTATAAAAATTAACAAAAAGTTTTTTTTAAATATGTGTTACCAATTTTCTTTCAGCTCTTAGAAAAATTTTTCTATACCCATTTGTTTTAAGAATGGACTCTATATAAATATTCTTCATTGAGATCGATCCTGCTTAGATTGTAACTTTAATGGTCTTTGTGTTTCAGATTTGATAAAAGTTTTTCCAGTCAAAAGGAATTGCCTAATCTTTATAAACAGTCAGTCTTGGAAATATTTTGGCTTTTTAAAAATATATTGTTATGAAAACTATTTAAAGAAATATTTTTACATAGTCGGTTCTCATCAACCCCCTAAAAATGGACCCCGAAGGCCTGAATTTATATTCTTTGTATAAACAAGAGAGAATTTTCAAGAGTCTATTTTTTCTCTTCTGGAAAGTTGTTTTCTATAACACTCTTTTGTAGTAACTTTTGGGATTTCTAAAACAAAAATATATGTTTTCTCTAAGATATTTTCCACTGAGATTGAGATATTCTTCAAATTTTTAAAAAATGGGTTGTATTTTATATATTGTCATAAAAATGAATAAGTGTTGTGTTTTATATATTGTTTTAAATCATACATCTAAAACTTTGTTCATTCTGTTTTAAGGTTTCCTCTGATTAAAAAAAAATTCATTTTTTTACAAATTATATATCTTTTAATAAACCTTAGTAAATACATTTATAAAAATTACATAACAAAATTCTCTAGATTCTGTTTTGGTCCAGTCCATTCTTAATCTTTTAATAAACCTTATTAAATACATTTATAAAAATTACATAACAAAATTCTCTAGATTCTGTTTTGGTCCAGTCCATTCTTATAAAACAATATATAACCTTTTGGTCCCACTGAAGTGTTTAGTGTTTGTCCCAACACTCTTCCTTTGGATCGTCCCAACACTCTTCTGATTCCTTTGGATCGTCCCAACAATCTTCTGGTTCTTTTGGGGGTTCGTCCCAAAACTCTTCTGATTCCTTTGGATCGTCCCAACACTCTTCTGATTCTTTTGGGGGTTCAGCCCAACATGCTTTTGGTTCCTTTATGGGTTCAAGGTCAGCCCAACATGCTTCTGGATCATAATTAGGTAGATTTTCGGGTATTTCACCCCAACTGGAAGAATGACGATTGGAAGAATTTGGATTTTCTATAGACGCTAAATTGTCCCATGATTTGATAAAGGCGTCAAAATTTTCTGGGGAAGGATCTTTTTCTAACTGATCGAAGGCTCGGTCAAACGTTGTTGCTGGCCCGTCTAGATGGATCTTTTGGATATGGAAATCTTCTTCTATAATGTGCCAGCGATAGTTGCGCACTTTGTTTTCAGCACAATGAAAAGTTTTTTTCATCGGCTGGTGTTTAGCACATTTCCCTCGATGTTTCCAAATGATTCCACCTGGAACAGATATTTCTGTTGTGGGCTTATCTTTTAAGAGTTGGGCAAAAAAGTTTGCTTTTTCATATCCTACGACATAAATGGAGGAGAAGTTGTGGGTTAAAGATTTAAGAATAGAAGTAAGGTGATTGTAGGGAATATGGCCGTCATTCCAACGAAGTCCGTGTCGATTTCGAGTTAGCCAGGCGTTTGTTTTTTGATTTTTAATGCTGAGTTGATTGAAAGGGTGAGGAGGTCTAAACATCAACGATCCCCCATCGAACGATCTTTTGTCGCATATCCTAATTCCTTCAGGATGTATTCTCCCTTATTGTGGCTGTAGGATTGGAACCCCTCTAAATCTAGTACGATAAAATTATCAGCCATTTTCCACAAAAGAAATAGGATCTAAATGGAAAGAGAAAGGAGTAGAGAGGATTACTAAAAAATGGATTAATTTTTTTTAAAAGTTTACTAAAAATGAATTAAAAGTTTAATAGAATAATATTTTAAAAGCTTAATAGAATAATCTTTTAAAAGCTTAATAGAATAAACTTTTAAAAGCTTAATAGAATAATATTTTAAAGGTCATAATGTTTTTGAAAAGCTTAATAGAATAATATTTAAAAAGGCATAATGTTTTTTAAAAGCTTAATAGAATAATATTTTAAAAGCTTAATAAACATGGGAAGCTCAGTTCAAGTAGTCCTCTGAAGAAACCTCTCGTGGAACGCGCTCTTTTATACTCGCAGAATAATTATTTTTATCCCTTTAAAAAAATGTTTACATCATTGAGACCGTATTTTTTGTTTAAAAAATTAAAAAGGACTAATCTTGAGGATTAGAAAGCTAATCTTGATGGTAAAGGTTGAAAAAAATTTAAAAAGCTAATCTTTAGGTTGAAAAAAAATTTAAAACGCTAATCTTGATGATTAATGTAAAATCCCCTTCTAGTTCTTTTGGATCATGCCCTTCTGGAATCTTTGGGCCCTTCTGGATCATAATTAGATAGGAACCACTCTTCTTGATACCAATCTTGGGATTATAAAAGTATAAAATTTTATAAACACCATTAAAGTTACAATCTAAGCAGGATCTTTTTTTCGATCTCAATGAAGAGAATTTATATAGAGTCCATTCTTAAAACGAACGGGCTGAGAAAATTTTTTCAGAGGAGAAAGAAAATTTGTAACAGATATTAAAAAAAACTTTTTGTTAATTTTTATAATGGATTCCATTGGAAGTTTATCATTTAAAAAAAACTTTTTGTCTAAAAAAATAATGTCTTATATTACAATGTTTTTCCCATAGGCTAACATTGGAATGTAGGACATCATTTTTTTAGACAAAAAGTTTTTTTTTTAATATGTGTTTCAGATTTTAGAAAAGTTTTTCCAGTCGAAAGGAATTGTCTATCCTTTATAAACAGTCAGTCTTGGAAATATTTTGGCTATTTTGTTATAGAAGCTATTTAAAGAAATATTTTTACATAGTCAGTTCTCGTCAACCCCTTAAAGTGAATGACTGAAAGCCTGATTTTACCTCCTTTGTATAAACAAGAGAGAATTTTCATTTTTTCTCTATCTGTTTAGGTAGGTGGGAGAGATGTTTTCTATAAAACTCTTTTGTAGTAACTTTTAGGGCTCCTAGAAAATAAATATGTTTTCTCAAAGATATTTTTCAAATGAAAAAAAAATGGTCATAAAAATGGATAAGTGTTGTGTTTCATATATTGTTCTAACCTATAAACCTTTGTTCATTCTGTTTTAAGTTTTCCTCTGATTAAAAAAAATTCCTTTTTTTACAAATTATATATCTTTTATTTAACTTTATTAAATACATTTATAAAAATTACGTAACAAAATTCTTTAGCTTCTGTTTTCATGGATCATCCCAATACAAGTCCATTCTTAAAAACTAAAGATAATTTTTTGGTCCAACTGAAGTTTGGTCCAGTCCTCTGAAGAAAACTCTTGTGGAACACGCTCTTTTATACTCGCGGTATAATTATTTTTATCCCTTTAAAAAAATGTTTACATCATTAAGACCGTATTTTTTGTTTTAAAAAATAAAAGGACTAATCTTGATGATGAGAAAGCTAATCTTGATAATAAAGTTTGAAAAAAAAATGTTTACATCATTGAGACCTTATATTTTGTTTTAAAAAATAAAAGGACTAATCTTGATGATTAGAAAGCTAATCTTGATGGTAAAGGTTGAAAAAAAAAACGCTAATCTTGTCGTAAAGGTTGAAAAAAAATTAAAAAACTAATCTTAATTTTTAACGTAAAATCCCCCTTCTGGATCCTTTGGATCATGCCCTTCTAGATTCTTTGCGTCCTTCTGGATCAAAATTAGATAGGCCCAATTTGGAGAATTCTTTTTCTTCTAAACCCATCATTTTTTGATTACTTCTTTAAACTAATCTTGGAATCATAAAAGTATAAAATTTTTTAAATGCCATTAAAGTTACAATCTAAGCAGGATCTTTTTTCAATCTCAATGAAAAGAATTTATATAGAGTCCATTCTTAAGACGAACGGGCTGAGAAAATTTTTTCAGAGGAGAAAGAAAATTTGTAACACATATTAAAAAAAAAATCTGAAAGGTTTCAGATTTTAAATTACGTCCAAAAGGGCGTTATTTTAAACATTTTGTATATTACTTTTATTTATTGAATATCATGTTCTTCGCATTTAAACCATAAAATTCAGTTAAAGAACAATATCGCAAAATAATTTTAAACTGAGCATATCTTTAGAATTTCCTACACACAGTCTCAGGGGCTGCAGATAAAAATGTTTTTTCTGTACAACGCTGCCATTGCCCGCTTTGAAATCCTTGAGTTTTTCATCAAAAATTCGTTAAAGTTTTACAAAATATAAAATCGTTAATAAAACAAATTCCAGATTTCAAATTTGGGCTTCCAGATGCCTATATTCGCAGCAGGATTACGGCATTCAAAATTCGATGGCTTTAGGTACCGTCGTTTTATCACAATGCGAAATCGCAAAACGAAAACAATAGTCCTTCAGGGACAAAGCCCCTTTGGACTAAAAAAAAAACTTTTTGTTAATTTTTATAATGTCTTTAGACATTATAAAAATTAACGTTTTCCCTTTTTGGATTCCATTGGATGTCTATCATAAAAAAAAACTTTTTGTTTAAAAAAATGATGTCTTGTATTACAATATTTTTCCCGTAGGTTCACATTGGAAAGTAGGACATCATTTTTTAGACAAAAAGTTTTAGAAAAGTTTTTCCAGTCGAGAGGAATTGTCTATCCTTTATAAACAATCAGTCTTGGAAATATTTTCGCTATTTTGTTATCGAAACTATTCAAAGAAATATTTTTACATAATCGGTTCTCATCAACTCCCTAGAAATGAATGACCGAAGGCCAGAATTTACCTTCTTTGTATAAACAAGAGAGAATTTTCATTTCTTGTCTGTCTGTTTAGGTAAGTGGGAGAGATGTTTTCTACAAAACCCTTCTGTAGTAACTTTTAGGACTTCTAGAAAATAAATATGTTTTCTCAAAGATATTTTTCAAATTTAAAAAAAACGGATGTTGTGATAAAAATGGGTAGGCGTTGTGTTTCATATATTGTTTTAAATCATACATCTAAAAACTTTGTTCATTCTGTTTTCCTCTGGTTAAAAAAGAAATTCATTTTTTTACAAATTATATTTCTTTTATTAGACATTATTAAATACATTTATAAAAATTACATAACAAAATTCTCTAGATTTTGTTTTCATGGACCATACTAATACAAGTCCATTCTTAAAACTAGAGATAACCTTTTGGTTCCAAGACTCACTGAATTTAGAGTCTTTAGGGTTTCATAACAGTACTTTTGTGGTTGCTTTGGATCATCCCAGTACTTTTCTGGTTGCTTTGGACATGCTTCTGGATCATAATTAGGTAGATTGTCGGGACTGGATGAATTTGGATTTTCTGAAGAATGATCTTTTTCTAATTGATCAAAAGGTTCTAGATGAATCTTTTGGAATTGGAAATCATTTTCTATAATATGCCATCGATAGTTGCGCACTTTGTTTTCAGCACAATGAAAACTTTTCCTCATCGGCTGGTGTTTAGCACATTTCTTTCGATGTTTCCAAATGATTTCACCTGGCACAGATATTTCCATTATGGGCTTATCTTTTAAGAGTTGGGCAAAAAAGTTTGCTTTTTCATATCCTACAACGTAAATGGAGGAGAAGTTGTGGGTTAAAGATTTCAGAATAGAAGCAACATGATTGTAGGGAATGTGGTCGTCATTCCATCGAAAACCATGTCGATTTCGGCTTAGCCAGGCGTCGGTCTTTTGATTTTTAATGCTGAGTTGATTGAAAGGGTGCGGAGGGCCAAACATCAACGATCCCACTATCGAACGATCTTTTGCTGCATATCCCAATTCCTTCAGAATGTATTCTCCCTTCTTGTGGCTGCAGGATTGGAACCCTTCTAAATCCAGTACGATAAAATTATCAGCCATTTTCCACAAAAAAATAGGATCTAGATGGAAAAGAAAGAGGGTTACTAAAAAATGGAATATTAAAAATGGATTTTTAAAGCTTACTAGAAATGAATTTTAAAAGCTTATTAAAAATGGATTAATTTTTAATAGCATAATTTTTTTTAAAAAAAGCTTAATAGAATAATATTTTAAAAACTTAATAAACATGGGAAATGACTTACCAGCTCAGTTCAAGTAGTCCTCTGAAGAAAACTCTCACGGAACACGCTCTTTTATACTCGCGGAATGATTATTTTTATCCCTTTGAAAAAAAAATGTTTACATCATTGAGACCGTATTTTTTTGTTTAAAAATTAAAAAGGACTAATCTTGATGATTAAAAAGCTAATCTTGATCGTAAAGATTGAAAAAAAATTTAAAAAGCTAATCTTGATGGTAAAGATTGAAAAAGTACATTGTTTTATCCAATGTGCTTTTTCTTTTACTCAACACAGTTCTCAATCACTTTTGAGGGTTCAAAAAAGAAGAGAGAACATGGAACTTAAAATTGACTTTGAAGGTTTTTACGATTCTCAAGAATCCTTTATTGTAAAAGAGTTGGCCTATATGACTTCCGATGGCACTTCCCGAGGGGTATTTGTATTTAAACCCCCTTTTCCTTGGAAGACGCTTACTGAAAAAGAAAAACGAACGGCTGTTTGGGCAAGTGATTATTATCATGGCTTATCGTGGTACGAAGGAAAAATTCCTTACAGCTATTTCCCATGGATATTATATATGTTGGCAGAACCGTTTTCCGTTATTTGGGTGCGAGGAGAAACGAAACGGCGGTTTTTAGAAAAATGGTTGCAAAGTCCTATTTCTTGCATCTCGGGACAAAAAATTTTAAAATACAATAAATGTGTTGTTTGTCCCAATCATACAAATGGACTTTCCCATTGTGCTTTACAAAAAGGGATTTGGTATCATGATTATTTAAAAGCATAAAAGTCTCCAGACTCCAGAGATATAAAATTATTCTGAAATACTAAAAAAAAAAAAAAAAACTTTTTGTTAATTTTTATAATGTCTCTGACATTATAAAAATTATCCCTTTTTGGATTCCATTCTTGGCGAAAATTGGATAAATTAACAAATTAAAAAATTGAATTAGAAAAATTGGGTAGAGTAAAATTGGATAAGAAAAAGTGGATTAGCAAAAATTGGATTAGCAAAAAATTGGATTCCATTCTTGGCAAAAGGAAAGTTAATTTTCTAATGTCTAAAGACATTAGAAAATTAACAAAAAGTTTTTTTTTAAATATATATATTTAAAAAATTTTCTTGAAAACTTTATGTTGTTGTTTCTCCAATGAAAATAGTAAATACTATAGGATCTGTTTGAGTACTTTTCTCTGCAAAAGTTGTAGGTTCTTTTAATTGAACTTTCTCTTTTGATGGAACATTTAATGGAGTTTTCAAACATTTAATCTTTTCCTGTTCAACAATTTTTTCAAAATTTGTAGAAGAAGCGTTAAGGTGATCATTGTTGAGAGTATAATAATCATCGGTCTTGATCAGGGATTCATGTAAAATTTGGTACAACCAATCACTAAATTCGATATCCTTTTTCTTTTTAAGATGATCCATTATACTATTAATTTGTGAAAAGTTTAAAAAATGGTTGTAGATTGATATTTAGCTCCTTTCATTAACAAAATTCGTTCGTCCAAGATAGAAATTGCACGAGCCGTTAAAACATTTTCTCCTTTCAGATATTCTTGCAACATTGTGGGACCCAGTAAACTATAACCTACACATTTCGAAACATCTAAGTCTTTTAAATAAATAAATCCTTGGATGATAAATAAGGGAATCCGATAATTTTTATATTGGAAAGGAATATACGTGGTGATTTCCATGATATCTAAATGGAACTCTTGGTTCGCTGTTTATATGTATAGAGAGAAGAAAACACGTGACTGATTTTTCTTGTTTTTAAAAAAAGCAGCAGCTTGACTGACTATATAAAAAGCTGAGAAGCAGCTCCATTAGAAGCATAATCATGTCCCTGATAGACGTTTTCCCAACCCAGGCTATTTCAAGTGCTGGTGATTTAAAGTCGTTCTCTGAAATTGGAAATCTAGACGTTCTTTTAGCTACCAAATTTATACCTTTTTTAAAGGCTCACAAAGTTTACTTTAGGCATGTTGAGGAATCATCGAAATTACTTACTCAGAATATGAAAAGGAATTTGGAGGACAGTCAAAAGGCTAAAGATTGCAATCCCTTCTCTTGGAACCGGGTGTATCAAGTTCTTAACCGACCCATTGAAATGAGACGGAAAAGTACAGATTTAAGAATGAGTTTCCAATGGAAAAATATTTTTCTTACCAAAAGTTATTTCACGTTTAGACTGACAACGACAGCTGAGGGTGGAGTTCATATTTATCAAACTACAGCCGCCCCGATCGTCTATTACGAATCCGACGATTTAAAAAAAAGTTATTTCACGTTTAGACTGACAACGACAGCTGAGGGTGGAGTTCATATTTATCAAACTACAGCCGCCCCGATCGTCTATTACGAATCCGACGATTTAAATCTAATTGCCAAAGAGTTTAAAGCGTTCAAGGAAAAAAAAATTAAACGGTATGTATTGAGACCTTTCGGATATTATGCAGTTCCCCCAAAGACTCATTATCTTATTCTAACAACGCAAAAGAGTCTGTTTCTTGTAGACAGGTGCCCACTCATTCTTTGGGAGAAAGAGAGTTTCCTACCCCCAACATCCTATACAACATTTCAAGTTCCCTGCAAAAGAGACATTGAAGTCATTATGATCGAGGAGGAGGAGGAGGAGAAGTCTAAATTACCCATTAAGAAACGGAAGAGTTACCGAATAAGCCAAGAAACGCCTTCTGTAGAGGATGATTTTATGGACTTGGAAAGTGTTACGGACGATTTATTAGTAAAAGATTGTTTAAATCAATTAAATTCTAATGAAATAGAAATGTTATGGAATTCCATTTATGAAATTGTATCTGAACTATGCTAAGTAATAAATTTTGTATTTATTTTAATCACCTGTCCTATTGTAATAAAAATAATAAAAAAATTTATTAAAAATAACCAATCTTGGATTTAATAAAAAAATTTAAAAAAATAACCAATCCTGGAATTAAAAAAAATAGTAAAAATATAACCAATCTTGGACTATTAAAAAAATGGTTCAAGAGCGCAAAATAATTGTTTTTCCAATACACGCTCTGGTGTTTGACAAAATATGAAATCATTCAAAATTGGATAGATTTCTTCAAATAGGGTCCAATCTTGAACACACACAAAAAATGGTTTCAGAAAAATCAATCTTGTAATTTTCTGATGGGGTACCGGTGTTCAAATACTTTTGTGACCGACTGTCTGATTATACTGACGAAACCATAAAATCAGAAAAATGATGGGATTTACAGTTGACGATGCAATGGAAAGATGGGCCCAGTTCAATGTAAAACCAACCAGTTGACCGTTTCTTTCCATTCCTTCCACGACCCATTTTCTGGCCAATCTTGGAATCATAAAATGATCCTTTTCTTTAGCATCCAAAATATTTCTGACAAAATTCTTGAAAACCCAATGATTTTTTTGGAGAGAAGGAGAAAACAAAATATTTTTTAACCGGTTGGTATACAAAATATTTCCAAGATAATGAACTGGATCGTTTTGACTATAAAAAAATATTTTATTAGAACTAAAACATATATAAAAAAAAGACTCCCTTTTTGATTAATAATGAGGTCTAACATTTTTATTACTTTTTGTATAGGGTGAGGTCTTACTTTATTTTTTAGACATCACAAAAGTTAAATATATATAATATATAAAAATTAACTTTTCCCTTTTTGGATTTCATTTCTGACTAATTCTTAAAATTGAATTGGATTAGTAAACGGAAAAGTTAATTTTATAATGTCTAAAAACATTATAAAATTAACAAAAAGTTTTTTTTAATATGTGTGTGAAAAAAATTTTATCTCTTTAAAGAAATCTTTTTATTCAGCATAACATAACAAGGAATTCTGAGAATGGAATAAAACATGATTTCCATCTTGAATAATGTTCATAACAAATTCATATGAATCCGTTTCTGGTAATACCTTATACGGAATCTGTTTTGTTTGTATTTGATCCTTTACCTCTTCGTATTTTAATTTTTGTTTGTTTGAAGTTTTCTTGCAAGGGCGAAACTCGTTCAGGATATACAGTCCTTCAGGTTGAGAGTCGGGAAAAGGCGACATATTGAGAAAATCGTGTGGATGGACCATTCATACAAACTGCAATCGATTGAAATATAGCTTCTTGCGCTTTATGAACCGTGATGGCTTCGGCTAACGGAAATTGTTCACGATAAAATTCAACTTTTTTGGTCGAACAGGTATCGATGCGTGTCGACACCGGATCAATCGGCGTCTGGCCGTTGGAAAATTGTAACCAAAGACGAATCACGTCTCAGTTTTCGTCTTTATCAATCTGTTGTAAAGTTCCAATCGCCCCATTCATCAAACCCTTGGATTTTTCCAGCGTTTTGGTCAATAAGTATCACGTTCCTATTTGTAGGTAAAGGACTTGTTCTAGATTGGCCCTTTCCTTTCGATTTAATATTTTACTCTTTGCAGACATTCGATCTCGCATTTTTGGACTCCTGGCATAAATCACATCTCGAGCCGGACACGAAATGTACGACCCTCGGCTTTCAAGACGTTTTAAATTATACATTTCTACATCTTGGTTCAAAAAACATAAAATGATGGCTTCAGGTGGAATTTGATCAAAACTGCGGACACGAGACTGGAAGAAAGAAATGTCTTCCGGCTCTAAATAATTCTTTAAATGATAAAGTCTTTTCCCATAGTCGATTCGAAATCGCATGCATTGATTCAGTTCATAGTAATATGCATTCCATTCTTTAGAATATAAAATGGAACAGTCACGAACCGGTTGTAGTTGATCAAAGTCTCCAAATTTAATGATATGCACATTACCAAACGGTTTATCCGGAACGTTACAAAATTTTCGAAGTTGACGATCGAGGCGCGATAGTAATTTACATCCAATCATTGAAACGTCGTCCAGAATAACTATCCGTAAAGATCCATACAAAGTTCGATAATAGCTCAAAGTCTCTTCGGTTAAAGGACGAATGAAGGAACCGTTCATTTGAAGACCAAGGGCATGATGTAAAGTATCTCCAGTAACGTAGATAGCTCCTTGAGCACTAGGAGTCAACTTGAGAATTGAGCACTCCTCGGTAAAAATTGAAGTTCGAATCAGGGTTTGATAAAAGACTTGAATCAGAAACGATTTACCCGTTCCGGCAGCTCCTTGTACAAAGACATCTAGAGGAGGAGGACGATTGGGTTCAGGAAACACATAATAATTGTACAAGTAAGAGAGAATGCAAACTAAGAAATTGTATTGTTCTGGATTACAATGTCGAAGGTAATTTTCATAGGTTTCCTCGGGCCATACATCCTTATATTGAAGATTCGTATCTCTTTGTCTTGAAGGAAATTCCACAGGATGGGCTTTTTTATGAGCTCGGCGTTTCTCTTGAAGTTCTTGTTCATGGATTCGATTCTTAGGATTGTTTCGCCATCGTCGTTTCTGTTCACGACGTTTTTCCTTTAGACGCTCTGAAGAACTCATGTTTTCTGCATATGAAAACGCCGAGACAGTTCTCTCTATATATAGTCCTAAAGAGAATGACGTGAAATGACCAATAGGGTTTGAATCTCGGAAGCGGGGAAAGTATTTATAAGATTGGTAGATACATGTTTAAAAAAAAACTTTTTGTTTAAAAAAATGATGCCCTACTTTCCAATGTTAACCTATGGGAAAAACATTGGTTATTAAGACATCATTTTTTAGACAAAAAGTTTTTTTTTAAGTATATAATACATATCCAAGAATGGAATTCAAAAAGGGGAAACGTTAATTTTTATAATGTCAAAGACATTATAAAAATTAATTATTCTATTCTTCCTATTAAAATTACTCTATCCAATTTTCGCCAAGAATGGAATTGGAAAGGGGAAACGTTAATTTCCTTTCAGCTCTTAGAAATATTTTCAACCAACTCTTTCATGATAGTTTTTTTTAACGTTTGTTCTCTTTTTGGGGGATCAATCTTTTATTTACTTATCTAATTCTTGTTAAATTATTTTGTTTGCGGTAATTTACTTCACCTGTCCTCAACTCTCTTGGGTGTAATCTTTTTATTTTGAATACCAAAACAAAAATTCCTTTGGATTAACAAAATTCTTTTATTTTTTATATATTATATATAATATTTATACTATATGTATTTAACTTTTGTGATGTCTAAAAAATAAAGTGAGACCTCACCCTATACAAAAAGCAACAAAATGTTAAGACCTCATTATAAATCAAAAAGGAGTCGTGTTTTTTTTTTAATATGTTTCCTTTCAGCTCTTAGAAATATTTTCAACCGACTCTTTCATGATAGTTTTTTTGAATGTTTGTTCTCTTTCAATTACTTTTAAAACCTGTCCGAGAAATAACCAAGCATGTCTGTTTATCGAGATCACGAATCGGGAAAGAACGACACCCAACCGATCCCCAACATCCCCACTACGAATTATATGTTACGGATCCAGAAGGAAATCCTATTTTGGCTCGAGATGAAAACGGTCATGAATATTATTCGGTCGATTTAAATGGAAACCAATACATTTTATACCCTCGTCGGTATGCCCGATATTCTTCTGGACGAGAATATTATCCGAAATTTCGAAATGGAGACGAATATTCGCTTTTTACGTCTGTGTTAACACCTAATGCCAAACACGAATCAGGGAACGAAATATATCCTAAAACGGCTCAGGGAAAAGAATATTGTTTAACAGCAGGGGATCGAATTCGTTATGCTCGCGATGCTTTAGGAAATGAATTTTATCTTTCCCATCATCAAACGGAATATCTTTGTGAAGAAATGGGATATGCTAAACGAGCCGACGGAACCGAAATTTATCCAAAATTTTTTTTATATACTAATATAGAATAAAGGATTAGTATAATGGATACCATTTGGTGTGTGAAATATCGAACAAAAACTAATACGGTAGAAATTAACTATCGCATGTCAAAAAATCGACGACCCATGATTATAGGAAAATGTCAGGCATGCGGAACTAAGAAACAACAGTATTCCCGAACTCATTTGGTTCCACCCGAAATTCATTTGGAGTAAACAAGTATATTGAAAGTGATTATTAAGAAAAAATGGATGTTATTATAATTTGCTCTCCTAAAACAGATTCTTTGCAACCTGAAGGTCCAAGAATTGTTTCTACACCGTTAAATGAATTTTCCAATCTCATGAAAGAATTAGTTCGTCGAGATGATGTAGAAAAGAAAACTGATGAAAATATTTCTAAGAGTTGAAAGAGAACACATATTTAAAAAAAAACTTTTTGTTAATTTTTATAATGTCTTTGACATTATCCCCTTTCCCCTTTTTTGAATCCCATCCTTGGTAATCTACAATATGCTAAAAAAAAAACTTTTTGTCTAAAAAAATGATGTCTTGTATTCCAATGTTTTTCCCATAGGTTAACATTGGAAAATAAGACATCATTTTTTTAGACAAAAAGTTTTTTTTTTTTAATATTGGTTGATAAAAGTTTTTTCCAGTCGAAAGGAATTACCCATCTATATAAACAATCAGTTTGGGACTTACTAGAGTTTCTTTACATCTTCCAAGATTGGATATAAAAAAATTTTTTTATTATTATAACGACAAATTTTTACATGTTTTATAAAATTCCAAGATTGGTATGTATAAAATTTTTTTTTTATTAAAACAACAAATTTTTACAATTTTTTTAAACATAAAATGTAAGAGCATTTTCATACAGTTCA
>KL812049.1:0-41463 GCA_000611955.2 Stegodyphus mimosarum
TAATTATTGCGATGTAATTTTTTGCACCCACGTATAAAGTTTTCATCAACTCAAAACATCCGTTGAAGCACAATTTTCATTTTCTTTCACAAAATGAATGGCTTCTCATTTGTACCAATACTGTGTTTGTTTCGTTAACAGGAAAAATATTTACTACTTAAAAGAACATTAAATCAAACGTATTTCAAACAATGAAAATAGGATTAACTAAAGCCTTCGTTATTCATTTCAAAATTACGGCTTCAAATGACTACAAAAGAAAACATCTGACTAATAATTCAGCCAATTCTTTCGGTTCGGAAGTGTATTCTTATCCCAACTTATGTCTCCCTTTTCTCGAAACTCTAGAATAACATTCTTGTACACAGCTGCATTGAATACAACCCGCACTCTTTCAGAATTATTTACTCAAGCATTTCTCCCATACATATATTGTTTCCCTTGTGGCTTCTCAATTCAGTATTTCATCGTTTGAAAGCCTAGGAAAAATCATCGACAGAAAGTTTCAAAAGAGCACTGTACAAAAAAAAAAAGGAGCAGTTCTATAGCTCCCGTTCTAGTGGTCCGATTGACGAAATTCAACTCGCTTTTTTCATGTCCCGAACGCTCGACTTACGATATATATCAGATTTATATATAGCATTTTTCTAACATATGCATTTTGACACAAAATCGGAGTTTTTCTGAAATGGCATGCAAAGTTTTTTTCCACATTTCGATTCTATAACTCAAACAACCCACATTATGACAAAATATTATATTTTGTAAAATTTGCTGCAAACTTTACGGAGAAATTCAAAAATTTATGTTGGCGCATATTTTTTTTTCATAAAGCAAGCATAATTCACTTGGCGAACGTCTTAATTCATAGCAACCTATTTTTCTTTCCTTTTTTCATTGTTTCATTTTTTTGAGCCGAAAAAAGTCATCGTTCATACATTCATACTTCCAAATAACTTTAAAGAAGTGCGTAAACCACATTTGGCGTTATTATCGCTTATAACTAATAAACTAACTAATAATATTACATATAACTAATATATAATATATTAATATAATTTCAAAACCCAAAATCATATATATCTTAAAAAATTTTAAATAAAAAATTCTAATTTTTTGCAGTTGTGCCTAGAAATACATCTACTTTAAGACGATGTTAAAAACTTTATAGGTTATAATTCAAAATTGTTTTCAAAAAATTTATAAAAATTATTTAAAAATAAAAATTTTACAGATAAATCATAAAAAATGAGGGAACTTATTTGGAATGAACCTAAATTTCCAAATGTGAAAGGAAGAATCAAATAACTTTAATAAAAAAAGAGAGATTAAAAATATATATACCAAATTCAATTAACAATGAGGAGCTAAAATTTTGAGAGCTAATTTTTAAAAACCAACTCCTGCGAATTTTACAAATCTTGGCAGTTTGGCATAATTTGAGTCGCAGAATCGAAATATGGAAAAAAAAATAGCATGTCATTTCAGAAAATGTCCAATTTTGAGTCAAAATGCCTATATTAGAACAACAAAATTTAATTTTAAAGATTATTTGGTGTTTATTTTATTTTGTTTCACAGGATTCTTTTGACTTAAATGTACTAATGTCTTTATTTTGATTGAGTATTAATTGTGACCTCTAATTTGGATCTAGCAAATAATTTGATACTTACTCGGAAGTAAGATGAAACACTCTCTTTTAATTTAGTTGTTCTTAATTGATTGTAGATTAGTTTATACCCTTGATAAATCAATTAACCTGCGATCAATGGCAACAGCTACTTTTTCAATACTTTAAAAAATTGTTACTTTTGAATTTGGTATTTTTGCGATTAAAGATTTTTCTTAGCAGAATTTTATGTTTTTAAAGCATAGAAAATCTAAAAAACACTTACTTAAAATTCTAATCAAGACACTGACAAAATTGTTTTTTTTTTCCTTTAATGGTATTGAATTGAATTTCTGTTCCTCGTAGATGGTATATGGAAGGTTTTTCTCTTATTATAAATTATTATGAATTATGTATTAGAACAATGCTATAAATAAATCTAATACATATCCTAAGCCGCGCTTTCGAGACATGAAAAACGCAAGTTGAATTCCGTCAATCGAGCCAGTAGAACGGGAGATACAAAACTGTCTCATAATTCCCCCCCCCCGCGCGCGCAATGTACCTTTCAGGTTTCTTCGTAAAGAAAAGGGGGCGCGTTATAAGGCAAATACGCCTAAAAATTAAAAATTTTGTTTGAAATTACAGGTCCGCATATTGCACCGGTGCACATTGTATGCCAGACAATACTCTATGTATATAAGTAATTCCTCTTCATAGAGTCCTAGAAATATTTCAGGGTTTAGATCTGATACAGATGTCACATCCAGTAGCTGGGTTAGAAGGAAATAACAGTGTACTACTCTCTAAAACTACACTGCTCTTATCAAACGTACGATAGAATCTCTCTTAACCGGCAACAGACAGACCCCTACCGATTCCAAAAAGCAGATTTTTCCCACATGATTGAAGATAATTTTTTTAAACCTTGCTCATTCATGTTTTATTATACCATCCCTAGAAATTGAAGCATGGACGCAGTAAGTCCATTGGTCTCATCTTTCGGTCTTTCGAATATTCCGAAGCAGGGGAGAGGAAAAATTAGCAACGCCCTCTCCGGAACTTGAACCACGAACCCCTCAAATACGTGTCGAGTGTCTTGACCACTACAGAACGAAGGCATGCGAAGAAGGCGGGAGAAATACCTTATAAAGTAATATCAAAAGTATGAATGATTTTAAACTAAAACACCTACACAAAATTTTATATTCCACAAAGTAAAATTAGGCGTCATTTTAAAAATATCATACACATTATCACGTGTATGTTAAGAATCTCTTCGTATGATGACACATAACTTTGAATGTTTGCCTACTTATGAGACTGTCGCCGGAGTTATAAATTCGCTGTATATACACTAAAGTTTCATAATATCATGTACTGATGAACACTCTTTGTCAAATCGTATAAAAATCTGCAGTCTTTCGTTGGCTTCCTTTCACAGTTGTCGGATTCTGTGCGCTGTCTTCATCTCCATCTCTCCTCTCTTTCTCTTCATATTTCTGCTTTCTCGGGATATGTGCATTCCTCTTGTAATCATCTCAAGCGAGTGTTATTAGTCCAAAGCGGCAATTTGCCCAGAAGGAATATTAACTTCGTTTTGGCATCTTGCGTTGATTCACTAAAAGAATTTGTCAGGACTGAGCGTTCGGTGAATATTCTTGGAAAACATCTTCGTGACAGCTTAAAGTCCTGATCTTGAACAGGGAGCTGAATGCAGCTATGTTCTGTGGTAGAATACTGTGAATAAGTGGTAGAAGAACTACACTTCAAAAGGAGTTAAAATCCTCTTTTGTTAAACCACAATTATGTATAGCCACTTCCCAACTCGGGAATGATACAGAAAATAATGACCGCCATTGGGTCTAAAATGAACAATCAAGTTAATTGAAACTAAGGCTAAATATAAATTAAGTAGTCGTTGCTCACAGAGCTATAACGCGAGGTTGGCCTCTAAACTAAATTGTGCGTAGCAAGATTTAACTAATACTGACGCACTTGGAATTACTTCAATAAGTAATCACGTAACAGCGCTACGGCTTCGAATTTAAATGCTAGCTAGTCAGGCGAACGTTGAATAGAGTAACAGTGGTCTGAGACTGAAAGCTCTCTCACACTGAAAGGTTCCTACCTCTCGCTTAAGTAGAACTTGGATCCACTTCAAATTAGCATAAAGCTGAAACGCGCGCTTCTTCTAACGGGAAGTTGAAATGAGAACAGATAGAAAAGGGAAAATTAAAATAAAACTTTGTTAGTTTAGCTAAAACCTTATAAGGTGTTTCACTTTTCAAATTGCTGCCACCAAATAGTATCTCCCTGTATTATATGTAAAGAAATCAAATAATGATGCATCGTCATAAATGTACACATGTTTCTCGCACTGTTATATAACGACGGTACGTAGAGCCATCGAATTTTGAATAACGTAATCTTCCACAAAATATGGGCGTCTGGAAGCCTTAATTTGGAGTTTAAAATTTGTTTTATTAACGATTTCATATTTTGTAACACATTAAACGAATTTTTTGATTAACAAACTCATCCATAATTGAGATAGAATAACAGGCCGAACAAGTATTAATTTGAAACTCAAACAAAAAAAAATCATCGTTATATTTGCAAATTTTCACAGGGCTAGTTCCGATGGTCTTACCGAGCCATCATCCTCAGCTGAAAAAGCTCAAATGAACGAGATAAGACTTTATAATTTTTGTTATTATTACTGTTTATTTATGTTTGGATGCATATTTCGTACCTTAATTTAAAATATAGCTAAAAACATTTTGTTTTCTTGAAAGAATCTTTTCATGTTGATAAAAAAAAATTCGGCCTGCCAGCTGTTTCAGATCCTGCATTCGGCTTACATGCATTTCAAACTGAGTCCACTGCCTTAGACAACGAGGATGGAATTCACTTTATTTCACAAGCTGCTCTTTTAAACCGCAAACAGTAGTCTTTGACTATCTATGTGAAATTATTTTACCATTGTCTACCTACCTGCAAATTTTCGAATCGATCGATCAACTCGTGTTTACGAAAACTAAGCAGCAAATACCCAGACAATACTTGACCTATATACGCTACTAAGCATTTTTATCCTCCTGCTGCGAAACTAAAGATCATATTTTTTATTGCTTATTGAAATGACGGAGAGGAGCCGAATTTCGCTATTTGCCTATAGCATGCAATTGTCCAACTTCGAGGATATCCTGTTAAAATGGTTCCACAAAGAACGTCCTGTGTATTTTAATTGCAAAACACAATACATGAGAACATTCGTCTCTTATGCAGCTCCTTTACCTGCAATAAGTGAGAAATAAGCCAGAGCTGCTTGTGGCAAATACAGTATACAAACTGAAATGTGTTCTTTCTTGTTATATTGTTTGCTAATGGCCTTTTCAGGTAAGAACTTATTTTCTATTGAAATAAACTAATATCCGAAGTCATCGATGCACTTAAAATACATATTATACATATGTAAATTACATATATATACACAAATATACTACATACATTAGGCATTTTGTCAGAATGCATTTTGTCGATTAGGTCAAAACTAACCTTCAGAAAAGAAACTTCAAGTAAGTCTTTTAGCAATTATTCTGGGTCTGCTGTATAATTCCAATTAAAATGTTGAAAGTAGAATTATTGTTTTTAATCTTTTGCTTTAATGCTATAAATGTGTTTTTCTTATTTAGTTCTATTTAGTTCTTGACTCTTTGAAAACGGAGTGTTTATTTTTTTTTCTTTATAGAACTTAATTAGTTCTCTCAAATAATCAAGAAAGACGAAACGTAATTTCAGAAGTTCTTAAATATTTGAACTTAATTTTTAACATAATTACCCCTAATGAATCAAACTTTAAACTATAGATAATTAAATTACAGTTTGTCATAAATATTAAAAAAAAAGAAGAAAGAAAGAAAGGAGAAAGATTTTAGACTTTAAATTACGTCCAAAGGGGCGTCTTTTTTAACGGTTTCTGTGTTACCTTTATTTATTAAATACTAGCCGCTATGCGGCCAGCCTTCGTTTGGCTTTTAAAAGTACCGGAAAAATGCCTAAAAGTCACACCTGGGACCTATGGCCGCGTAAGTTCTTCCAACTTTTTTCTCTTTGTTAAGATTCCAACCCTCCTTTGTATACGGCCCTGATGTATCTCCAGAAAAACATATACATCTTGAATTTTTAGCAAATTAATTGCATGAGATGTGCATTGAACATTTGTTAAAGCATAATTTATATCCCCGTTCTTAAGCACCACCATGACAACATAAAAAATTATGTAAAAATTCTACAATAAAATTAAAATTTTTTAAAGTTGAAACTAACTTGAAGTTGGAGATTGACATCATTAAACAATTTATAGAGGTCTGCTAAGTACGCAATATCGTTTTTTGATGCGATGAGGTTGTCGCGCAATTCCGTGTCTTTGTTTCCTAGGAACTCTATCACAGATTCAAACAGATTGTAAAATCGAGTCAAACAAGTACCTTTTGAAAGCCAGCGCACCTCTGTGTGAAGCAGCAATCGGTTGAAATCTTCATCATTTGCAATGCAAAGCTGACTAAATAATCTGTCATTCAACGAGTTACTTCTGATTTTATTAACTGCTCTTATAACATATTGCAGTGATGTATGGAGACGTTCGCTCAAATTTTTCGCAACCAAATGCTGTCGATGAATTACGCAATGCACAGCAAGCACGTCCGGAACTTTATTTTTTAAGCATGCTATGAAGCCTTTGTGACGCCCTGTCATAGCCGGTGCGCCATCCGTAGCAACCGACAAAATATTATTAAAAGGAATTTCCTTTTCGTCAAAAAACTTTTGCAGTGTATCAAATATGGTTTCTCCTTTTGTATCTGTTTCCAAATTGGTAGCAAACAACATTTCTTGACATATTTTTTCATCTTTGATAAACCTCACGTACGACAATAACAATGCTTCATTGGTTGGTAAAGTGGACTCATCCAGCTGAATTGAAAATTGACAAGTCTGCAGATAATTGCACAACGATTCTTCAATGTTTTCAGCCATCTCATCAATTCGTCTTTGCACAGAATTATTGCTCAAAGGAATTTTTCGGATAATATCTGTAGCTGGTTTATGGAGCACGGTGGTTATTACTTCTTTAACTGCTGGTAAAATTAAATCTTCCCCAATAGTATGTGGCTTGCCTGTTTTAGCAATCAACAATGAGATATTGTACGAAGCTCGAAGTCCGTCATCGTCTTGTTTAGAAGCTGATGAAAATAATTTTGATATAGTTGGCTGATTTTCAATCTTCTTTTTTATCTCTAGAAAATAGGTCATATCTCTGTCTTTCTTATCCGGATGCATTTTATTAAGATGATCTTGAAGCCTAGAAGGTTTCATCGCTTCATTCGAAAATGTTTTTTGACAAATAAGGCACAATGGAGATGATGGATTTGAGGGATTTTCGATAAATCCGTATTTTATATAATCCGCACTGTACTGCCGCCTCTTCTTTTTTGCTTCCGACATGGGTTTTTCTTTACTTATACTTGATCCAAGTTAAGGGAGCTGCAAGGGATACTGCCGGTTTAAATAATATAAGTTGAAGTAGCAAAATATTAAGGCAACGCCGTTTTCATCGTACGCAGTACATGCTGCGATGAACGATAGATAGTGTGAGCCTGAGTCTGTAGCATTCTGCGGGGCTGTTCTATTTTTAGCTACCTACAATTTTGATCGGGTAAACCACTGGCGAC
Source organism: Stegodyphus mimosarum (assembly GCA_000611955.2). Classification (NCBI taxonomy): domain Eukaryota; kingdom Metazoa; phylum Arthropoda; class Arachnida; order Araneae; family Eresidae; genus Stegodyphus; species Stegodyphus mimosarum. The sequence goes on from KL812049.1 coordinate 7,345, forward strand.
GATTTGTCTACTCCGCCGCCGCTTATTTCGGCGCTCTAATTTTTTCCCGCGTCCAACGTCGCCTACGCACTTTTACAGACTCTCTTAGAATACAGTTTAGTTGGAGATCTCGCTATCGTTGCCGCTTGTAAGTGGCATTTTTTAGTCCCAGTGACATTTTTTGTAAATGTTACGGCCAAAGCCCGAAATCGGCCAATTCGCATTTTGGCCAACGTTGCTGTAAACTTACCGGCGAATGTCCAATCTTTTTGTTGATTTCTGGCTTTGACCGGCCAATTTGGGAAAAAAGAAATCAAGGGCAGATGGTTTTACACACTGTTAAAAATGAAGTATTTAAAAATGAGTACTTCTGTGAGTTCAACGAGTAGAAACTATTCAGTGAACGCATATGCTGTAACAATGTGATAGTGTGAAGATTAGATTTGCGCCCTTCAAAATGACGAATTATATCTTAAGCAAATGCGTTGCGTATCGAGTATGAATACAGAGGCAAATTGAGTACTCAATTTGTCAACTACCTTTAAGGGTGATCCTTAGTCTTTTTCTGCTCCATAGACTCAATCTACCATTATCACATCAGGCTTTGGCCAAGAATTCCCAGCCACTTCGCGAAATGGCCGGCCAAAGTATAAAATACAATATTAATTGCAAGTATTTCGGACTTTGGCCAAACCTCCTGGCCAAAACGCGAACTGGCCGAACTTCGGGCTTTGGACGTAACATAAATATGTACATAAAGACAATAAAGATATATTTTTGCACTGAAGGCTTTTCTTTCTGATATTATGAACTCCGGTTCTACTGCTCCTTTCACTAAAATGGTGACCCTTTCAACAAAAGTCAACTGTTTTCTACGACTTTTTGGAGTGCATCTCGCCAAATTGGCAAGACAGGTTGCTAGTTTTAGCACACGCAGAATCGTACATACTAGAGAGGTATGTCTTTCTCTGAACAGTGAAGTCTCATATCGAAATATGTGAATTTTCGCACACGTGATAGAAATGAATTATCAGCGTGATTTTAAAGTCTTTTTTAGACTATATTTGGCTAATCTTCCAACGCCCCTCTGTGCCATATCAACGCCCCCTAATTTTCTCTGGGTTTTTTACCGCCCCCCTGAAAGCCTGAAACGCCCACAAGGGGGCGTTATCGCCCACGTTGGGAACCTATGATCTAAAGGAAAACGTCCCTGGAAGTAGCAGCAATCAAGATAATGAAGAAGAATTCAAAGCCAGCAGGGGGTGCTTTTTTAGATTTAAGAAAAGGTGTGGAATCCACAGCGTTACTATGCATGGTGAGGCTGGCAGTGCTGACAAGAAAGAAGCAGAAAAGTTCTCTATTAACTTTCAAAAATGTATTAGGACGAAGGATACTGTTCACAACAAGGGTTCAATGCCGATGAAACGGGTCTTTTCTGGAAAAGAATGTCGAGCAGAACCTTCATTACAAAGGAGGAGGAGAAATTGCCAGGACACAAAGCCATGAAGGACAGACTTACCCTTATGTTTTCGTCTAATGCCAGCGGAGACCTCGAGATCAAACCTCTATTGGTTTATCAATCTGAAAATCCAAGAATTTTCAAGAAAAATAACGTTATTAAGTCCAAACTGCCCGTCCATTGGAAGTCCAATCAAAAAGTATGGGTGACCCAAGTTATCTTCAACAAATGGATTCTGGAAACATTTGCTCCTGCCGTGAAGAAATTTTTGCTGGAAAAAGAACTACCGCTCAAAGCCCTTCTGATACTTGACAATGCCCCTTCTCACTCAAAAGACCTAGAGGAAATATTGCAGGACAATTATCCTTTTATCAAGGTGCAGTATTTGCCACCAAACACCACATTCATTCTTCAGCCAATGGATCAGCAAGTTATTGCGAACTTTAAAAAACTCTACACTAGAGCCCTCTTTAATAAGGTGTTCGAAGAATGCGAGTTTGGTGGAGACAATATGACTGCCCGAAAATTTTGGAAGGAGAAATTTGATGTCCTTATGGCAATACGACTTATACAGAAGGCCTGGGAAAAAGTGTCACAAAGGACCCTCATTTCTGCTTGGAAGATGCTTGTGACTTCGTGGACCCAGGAAGAAGCAGTAGTTGATGACACAGAAGTGATGAAGGAGATCATCACAGTGGCCCAAAGGTTGGAATTAGAGGTAGAGGAAGAGGATGTAGAGGAGCTTATTTAGGAACACGAAGAAGAGCTGACAACTGACGAGCTCCAAGCACTTCTGGTCCAGCAACAGGAGTATGCTCAAAGGGAAGCGTCATCTGATAACGAGGAGTAACAATCAAACAATCAACCAATCCCAACTGCTGACATCAAGAACATCCTGGTCAAATGGAAAGCAGTTCAGGAGTTTACCAATGCCCACTATCCGGATTCAGCTGAAGCAAACAGGATCAACGATTTTTACTCCGATACTCTTGTCCGTTATTTCCGGCAGATGTTGGAGAAAAGAGAAAAACAAACGACTTTGGACAGGTTTTTCATGAAACCATTGGCCAAAAAGCAGAAAATGAATGAAGATGTGCAAGATTCGGTAGACTCTACTTAGTCTGTCTTAAAATAAAAAAAATGTGTGTTTTTTTTTTAAATTATGTTTTTAGGTGTATCTAAATAAAAATAATAACAAAAAATTTATCTTTTTTTATGTCATCTTAGCATATTTTATGTTACAGAACGAATTATTTTTTTAACATGTATTGTTATGGGAAAACGCGTTTCACATAACGAACTTTTCGCATAACAAACTTGCTCATGGAACGAATTAAGTTCGTTGTGTGAGGCCCCACTGTACTATTTTTATGAATAAGGATGAGCAAGTTAAACTGTCGTACAGAATCAAGAGGGGTTGCCTTCAGGGCTTTTGTAGCGCACCCCTGTTCTGGAGCTTCATTGTAAATAAGATTTTAAATAATATGGAGAATCTAAAATTCGTGTGTTATGCAGATGATATTTCTGTTATAGTATATAACGACTCTTTGGAAAAGTTGGAAAAAACATTCTCTTTGCTAGAAGAGAAATTTCAGAGATGGAAGAGAAAAGAAATGATAGACTTTAATAAAGATAAAATAAATGCGTTTTTTTTCCCAAGAGATGGTAAGAAAACTCAACATCCCAGACTGAAGTTTGATGGACAGACAATCAGGTCTAACAAAGAATTGAAATTTCTGGGTGTTATAATAGACGACAAGTTGAATGTTATCCCACATTTTAAATCTGTGCATAGAAAGATAGAAAATATTTTAAGATTTTAGAGGAATTGTTTTATAAAGAAACTCTTAACGTCAAAAGTATCACCTTAAAGTTATTAAGAACACTCTAACATATGCAATAAAAAATTTGGAGCAAAAATATTAAAAATTGTAGGAGAAGAAGAAATTTTTAATTCTTAAATTTTTCTTCAAAAAATTTTAATTTAAAAACAATTACTAGCAGAAAATTTTTTTCAGCTTAAAATCATTTTGTCTTATAAAACCACTTAATACGTATTATTCATAGAAAATAGATGAAAATTCTTAAATAAAAAATATCATTCGAAAGGTACAAAGTCCCCTTAATCTAATTAACTCCCCTGCCCGGCAACCCCATGCACCTACACCATGTAAAATCATCGGACATATCACGTTTTGATATATTTCCCTTAAGGTATAAACTGGATTCCATGCAGAGAAGCTGGTTGATTGCGATCACCAGAGCATTTAGAACAGTTTCGAATGAAATTTTGTGTATTCTTGCGGGCACTCCGCCTCTCTCTTTGTTACAAATATTATTATAAAAAATTTCTTTTGAGCTATGAGATTATTAATGAGATTAATATTGATAATGGCGTGATTGGAGGTCTAGCCCTTAAGAAGTATGACTTTGGTCACATCCATCCATGTAATTATAAAGGACAAATATTTTCAAGATAATGGTGGAATTGATATTTTTACGATGGCTCAGGCTGTGGGGGTGGAATTGGCTGTGCCTTTGTTGCATTTTTTATGGTATCGAAATTCATAATTTGAAATTAAATTAACTGAAAATAATTCTGTGTACCAAGCCGAGGCTACTGCAATTAGACATGCACTATTATGGATTAAAGATACTTTAACGAGAGGACAGTGGATAAATTTATATTCCGATGCATTATCGGTGTTACAAAGCCTCCACATTTCTGAGCCTAAGAATGCTCTCATTGAAGAGATTAAGGGTATATATTTTGAAATTATAAAGAAGCACATTATAAAATTACATTGGGTGAGAGCTCATGCTGGCATCGAAGGTAATGAGAGAGCGGATCTGCTGGCAAAAGAAGCTGCCCTGGGGAATAGTCATGTAATAGAGAATGTTTTGGACTCAAGGAAAGTCATATTGAGACGCATGAAAGAGGAGATATGGAATACACGGAAAAGGCAATGGGAGTCTTCTGAAAGAAACTCAAATTATTTAAAAATATTAAAAATTGATAGAAAAATGAATCTTATGAATAATAGTGGTACTAATCAGATTATCACAAATCGCGAAAGATTCCCTGCCTATCCTAAGAGATTTAACCTCCAGGGTAGCGATTTATGCATGGCCTGCAGCAGACGTGGTCATGCACAACATTTTGTAGAAGAATGCGTCCTGACGGAGGGCGTAAGGGCTAAATATAGAAGGATTAGTATTCTAGATCTATATAATAACTAGAGAATCATGAATAAAATATCTAAAGAAATTATGACGGTAGTTAATAAAAATAAATATATTGGAATTAAGAACTGAAGAGCTATTTTAAAATCAAGAGCTCTTGGAGTTTGAAAGATGTACAGGATCTGAAATATGAATATACGTCGAACCACAGCTTCCATGTTATATGTTCTATCGCGTTGTCTTTTTCTTAGTATACTAATCAGTTATTTTTTAATTTTTCCTTTGTTCGTTTTTGTGCTTGTCTGGTCAGCTTGCAACCATCATATTTGTTTGTGTGGTTTTTTTCGGGAGGAAACTACACCACGAAGGCGTGCTAATAAGGCAAGAGAAATACCTTAAATATTCCCTCTTTTAATGGGCGACTGGGAATTAGGGGATCCAATCGCCAAATAATGGTGGTGGAGAATCTTTACCCACCACCTTTTTTAGTTCGGGCGCCACTGTAGGGACGTTAGATATTTTTTGAAAGTAGGAGAGATGAAAAAAAATTAGCAATGCCCTTGCCGAAACTCGAACCATGGACATCTCGAATAAGCGCCGAGTCTGTTGACCACTACACCACGAAGACATGCTAAGAAGGCGGAAGAAATATCTGATACAATGGGAGACTTCGAGATTTTTCTCTCTATGTGATAAACGTTAGCCGCCAGTTTCTCTTAAAATCTTCTCCAAAAAGGCACCTTTTCCCCTAAGCTAGTAGTCGTATCGTAATTCAAATAATAAATCTTAACCTTTGCCATCACTGAAAAATGTTACTATTCTATATAGGGTACAAGTGAAAGCTAGGAAAGCACCACAAGCTTCCGATCGAATTTCTGCTCCGAGGGTGTGCTATCTATTTTTCCCGACTACTTATCCTCTAGGTCTTCTCGTATACACTGGTGTGCAAAAATTAAGGACGAAATCGAAAAATTAGCATATCAGCTGAACGAAGAGGCAGAGCGGACAGAAAGACCAGTCAGGAGATTAAGTAGGGTGATGTACGGTAGCACATGCGCAGATATGTAGGTAGACGTAATGTGGGAGTGTCTGAGTAGTTAGTATAAAGCATGTTGTCGGTGTGTAAGATCAGTATTTCTGGCAAAGAGATTGCACGCCGTATAGCAGTTAAAATCACACCGAGTTCCTGCCTCAGCGAGAAATGGCGAATAATTAATCTGTTAGACGACATCTGGATGCTTTTATCCGAGGTCGAATCATTGGGAAGTTGGAGGAAGGCCGCAGTGTGACAAGTGTGGCTGCAGAGCTCGGAATTGCTCACAGCATCGTTTCACGACTTTGGAGACAATTTCAAACTACAGGAACAGCTATCCGGGAGTTTAGTAGTGGTCGTCCACGAGGAACCACACCCGCAGATGACCGGTATATTGCCTTACAGGCCAGAAGAAACAGGCGGCAGACAGCGGGAGAAATCGCTAGACACACGACACAGGCGACTGGACGACCCATATCGCGTTTTACCGTGGCCAGAAGACTGCACGGTGGTGGTCTGTTTGCACGACGCCCTGTACGGTGTGTACCTCTAACGCCTGCCCATCGGAGAAGGCGTTCTCTGTGGTGCCGGGAACACCGGAATTGGAGAGACAATGAATGGGGACGAGTACTCTTTACAGATGAGAGCAGATTTAGTCTGAGTTGCGATTCTAGACACATACACATCTGGACAGAGCGGGGAACACGCAATAACCCCTTCAACATCATCAAAAGGGACTGTTTTGGAGGTCGCGGAGTTCTCGTTCGAGCAGACATAATGCTTGGTAGCCGGACCGACCTTCATATCTCCCAAGGAGGTTCGTCACCTGGGACTGCTATTGTAACGAGGTTCTTCTTCCTTACATGCGTCTTTTCACAAGGGCTATGGGTCCTCAGTTCCTCTTCATGGACGACAACGCTCCACCTCATCGCACAGTTACTGTCGAAGAGCTGTTGGAGAGTGAAGATATTGAACACATGGATTGGTCGGCAAGGTCTCTGGATCTAAATCCCGTCAAGCATGTACGGAACTTACTAGGGAGACCCGTGGCAGCACGTAACTTATCGCCAGTAACGATTCCGAAACTGCGATTGGTGCTACAAGAGGAACGAGCAGCAGTGTCTCAACAGCTCATTAACAACCACATATCCAGCATGCACAAATGATGTGAAACCTGCCTAGCAGTCAGGGGAGATCATATCCCCTATTAAAGACCGGATGTTTCTTGCTGGACACCCATCACAGGGATGTTTCGGCCTTCAGTCGCATTGCGCTCCATGCTGCTTTTTCAATAAAGCTTCTTTTTATCCCTCTGATTTCTCTTTTAGTAAGTGTTGCTTACATTACTTATGTCCTTACGTATTGGGGATCTTACGGTATTAAATGTGTTGATTTGGAAAGCTTTTGTACAAAGTTATGTTGAAAAAACCGTATGGTCCTTAATTTTTGCACACCAGTGTATTTTGAGAGTTTATATACTTTACGCTTATAACCTTCCATACGTTTTCGGAATTCGAGCCCGGGCCCATCGATAAGGCTGTTGGCGTCATCTTTACACGGGGAAGGCGGCAATATTGTGTATAATGAATTTTCAAGCATGCAGTTTGGTTTGATTCTGTTTATAAAAATCTCGCAAAATTCAAAAATATCTGTGCATTTTAAATTATTCGCTCTTTTTTTTTAGTTTGGTATTGGAGCAGAGTAAGTGCATGCAGGAACATGCTATGAAATGCGAAAGACCCGAGCTCGGAGAGATAACTGCGCAAACTGAACTTCTGCAAGATGTCTGCCGCAAAGGCTCCAGCCTTAATGAAGGTAAAGCGTTTATTTATTAGTTAGTGTTTTTCCAACAATGTAAACCCTATAGTTCTCGTTTATCATCTATAATTTACTACTTCAGTACAAATTATCCGACTACGTAAAAGCCAAGCTGGCTAGGCATAAGTCTTTGTGTCTCGTTAGAAGTAACATGTTTAATTTAACTTTCATGTAAAAACTAGAACCTTGCGTATTATATCGTCTGTGGTATTTAGTCCCCATCAGTTGGAGGAGATCCGGGCAATTTTGCTCCAATCGTACGAGAGGAATTCTGAAGTAACTGACTTCTCTAAACTATATTGATGAATTCTTCTGTAGAATATTAGACTGTAATGTGAGGTCTATAAAGTGCAAATTTAGACCTTTAAACATTTAATATTATTTTATACGTTTAATATTATTTTATACATTTAATATTATTTTATACATTTAAAACTGATTTAAAATTGACTTATATTTAATAGCATTTTTATATTAAACAGCTATTGGGCCCAATATAGGATGCATCAAAGAAAACGTAATTAAAGAATGTTCCGAAAAAGTCAGTACAGTTCATCAAGCTTACAAAGATTACCTGAACCCTACAGGTGAAGAATTTACCGAGGAAATCTGGAGAAAAGTCGGATGCATGTAAGTAAACTTTATGTTCTCCTTTCATACCCTTTTACATTTCTGATTTTAATGAAACGAAAAATAGAGCGTTCATGTTAAGAACTCCGGTCAATTACATCGTCATTCTGAAGACGGTTTTACTTTTAAATTACTGCAATTTTACACATTTCATCTAATCCACTATTTCGTAATGCTTCTCACTGAAACACGTTATGATTTAAAACCATTCTGACTTTAAGATGTATTATTCAAGTAGAAATACAAACACATTTTAATTGTTGTGTGGTTCTCTAATATGATTTTCCACTTTAAAACTAAACATACCTTCGTAACCTTTTGTCGTATTTGATGTACACATTTTATTTTGTGACTTTTATAGCTTCCTGATTATGAATAAAAGAACCGGAGGGACATGTAAAATGTTACATGTTGTAATTTGTTTTAATATAGTTTTACGTTGCTGGAAGTATATTGCCAACAATTTTGAAAATAAAGGAAGGCCGTTGTGAGCAAAGCGTATCAGCCAGGGGTGCCCCATAGTTACCTCGCGAACTACACGTATCACTAGCGACCTTTCGATTAGATTCCATTGCACATCTGGCTCTTTCTCAGTCTTATGAAGTCAAATACCAAGAGGAGAAAAGAAAAATTAAATTCTACATATGCCACACTCTCAAACACTTTATTTTGCACTAAAGAACACTCTATTATACATTAGACGTTGCACGATAACTTTTCTCAGTGTAGGAAGATACACAGACATTTTGTCATTACGTGTATCGTGAAATCACGGAGAACTGATATACAAGCTATTGTATACCAAGCTAGTAAAAACCATGCAACTGAAACTAATCTTCCTTTTCCAAAACTTGTGTTCCTAACAATAGACTTCTCGCCTGCCATGATTGATTCTGCTTTTGTTTTCATTACATTATGGAAGAATAGATTTTGTAAACTTTTTAATTACCACTGCATCACACTTTAACTCTTTCACGACCAAATCGCCCTACACGGCTCTTCATTTAGACGACCGCAACCGCCCGAAAACGGCCGAGATTGCGATCTTGTTTCCTTCCCTCCCCCTAAGGTATGCAGTAGCAGGTGCAGTTTTCCAAAATGCATTGTATCAGTTTACTGCAGACAGCTTGTCCTAAGAGGTTTAATTGTGGTTTCTTATCTTTAGGTTGCGCTTGACATTTCGTTTTTGATTCTCTGATTTCAGTTTAAGACCTTCAGAATAGGTTTACGAAAATTGGGGTCAAAGGCTAATGGAATCCTTGTTAGAGCGTTGGAAAGATGTCATTCGAAATTTTCACACTTATTTCTGCGTTAATGGACGGGGAGGGGAGGAAACTGCTGTGAAACTCTAAAAGTATTTCGGGTAGTTCGATATTTTAAGGATAAAAGTTAGCGAAGGGTTTGGATTTCAAAGAGTTAAAATTGTAAATTTTATTCTCGCCGGACCACTTAATAATAGACAGTTCAAAGTGGTGATTGAGGAACATGATACTGAATATGGAACGTTACTGTTACATTCTGAAATTTAATGATATAATAGGAGGAAAGTCAAACGATTTTTAGAGCTTTTTCCAGAGAATAAAACAGTTTTTAGAAACTACAAACGAAATTTTGATCATAGTTAGTTAACTGATTTAGCATTCCCTATATACATGACGATGAAAGTGAATATATTTTAGACCTTGAACTTCAGTACAAACAAAACAATATAATTAAAAGAAAATACAAACACTTTTAAATCAAAGTTGAATTTGTGGTTATCCCAAATAAAGCAACGTAACATTTGACACTTTACAAATATGTAGAGATACATAAACAAATGAAAGAAATGTGAAACAAATAAAAATTCCTGAAAATACCACGGAGTTGAAAGTATTTTCCAAATTACAATTTTCTAATTTTCGCAAAATTCAGCCGATTGCTGAACTCGGTTTAAGAAAAACTTAAATTCTAGATAACTATGACAAATCTATTTGTTGATATTAATATTTTCGATATATTGCAACAGACTGAAAATACGTTAAATACAAATTGCACTGAATTGCAGATGAACAACAGCTGATTTCAGTCTCGTCTACGATTAAAAACAAGAAAATCGCTAACAGATTTTTGGATACTCATAGATGACAAAAATATTCACTATTAAAGAATGTATTTCAAAGATTAAACTCTTGCTATGAATCAGCTACGTTTTTCGAAATAGGGTTCTTGTACGAGGTTCTAAATGTTGTTCTGCGTCGAGTCACATACCTCGACAAAGTCTAGTAATCTCATGTTTTTGAGCTTTTTTAAATTATAAATCTTGGTTTGTTATTTTAGTTTTTCTTTCTACAGATGCACTTAAAATTTTTGCAATTTATTTCTGCTTTAACAGCGCTTCTTTTTTACCAAAAATATATCTTTAGAAACATGAAAAAGAATACATACCGTTTTTAGGTAAACGTTTGGAGTGTTCTTTCCATGTTCAAGCAGTAGTTGATAATTCTGTTAATGTTGGTTATTTTGCCCTTAGAAAATTGAATGCTATTTTTAAATTATTGAATATAATATTTTTCTTCAGAAAGTACAAAACATATCCTTCCGTTCACAGCTTGTTTATACGCTGTATTTTGAAAGAAGAATAAATTTCGAAATAGCAGATGATATTACTCATTACAAATAATAATCTGTTTCCAGAAATGTTTAATCCAAAACAATTGCTTTTTTTAATTCTCTGTAGAAATTCTTCTCAAAATCTGTAAACACTCTCTGCATATGTACACATAAAACCGTTTTGTTAATAAAGGCAGGATCTTGTGAACGTAGTGTATAAGTAAACAATAATCTAAATAAGACACGAATTTTATACAGGAACAAAAAATTATAAGAATTTTCCATTCGCTAAGGTAAATGTAAAAACCCAAATCCAAAACTACTTCAGTTGTGTTTCCTGATCTTACGATTTAGGCTCAAAAATTAAACTTATTTTATCGTTAATCCATTCCGAGCCCACTAAGAAGGAGTGGATGAGACCGCTGAAAACTGGTTATTCGACATGGTTTGGGTTCAGTCGGGCTGGCTTGTCTTCCAACCAAGTAAGCAAACGTGCTGGCTTGGCTGCTTTTCGGCATGTTCAACATGAATACTTGCCAGTTTTCCTTAGAAAGTCTCCAACGAAGGTATCCATTCCCTTAGGCAAATAGTCCTCATGACCTTGCCATATCAAATACAATAACCTAACCATTAATCCACATATCTTTCATTGCTAAAAAACAACGAAGCACATAAAGGAAAATACACAAAACACAATGAATGTTTTCATAGTGATACGCTCCTGTGCTATATTCAGACAGAAGTATTACACTCATGTCTATAAATTAAGGATAATTCGGAGTCACGCGGAAATCGAACTCTAAAATAAATATATCACCTGTAAAATCACTACACACATCTTCAAGAATCATATGCAAATTTCAGGAAGTAACCAGATGACACCGATGGTACGTCACAATGACGACAGTGTAAGAAAGTGATATATGAGTAATACAGGCAAAGTAAAATTGTTCGCTTGCGCTTTATAAGCATTTCACCGCAATAACCGAATAGTTATGAAATAAAGAAGGCATTTGGATGATTGTTTACGTGGTAGAATTATCGGCCGTGAGGAATGTGGGCGTACTCAACTGGAAGTATCAGACGAACTTGGAATTGCCCAGAGTGTCATCTCCAAGCTTTGGCAACGATTCCAAGAGGATGGTCATGTGAGTAGACGTTACAGCACAGGTAGCCCCAGAGTTACAACGCCGAATGTGGACCGGTATTTGGCAGTGACTGCCAAAAGGAACAGACGGAGCACAACCTCAGACCTGTCTCGTCTGCTCTCTTCAGCCACTGCTACAACAATATCAAGGCAGACCGTGTACAGACGCTTAGGACAGATTGGTCTATATGCTCGTAGACCTATCAGATGCGTTCCACTTACTGCAACTCACTGTCGCCTGCGGTTAACCTGAAGTAGAGAGCATGCATTGTGGACACCGTAACAGTGGGATTGTGGGATGTTTTCCGACGAGTCCAGGTTTAGCTTGCAGTCTGATTCTCGCCGGACTTTAACATGGAGAACTCCAGGTACCCGTTACACCAAGAAAACATCATTGAACGATACCGTTACGGTGGTGCAGTAGTGCTCGTTTGGGGTGGAATTATTCTGGGTTCCAGAACTGATCTGCATGTTCAAATCGGAACCATGACAAGCCAAATCTATCGGCACGTCATTCTGGAACAACATGTACGTTTGTTTCGGGGCGCCATTTGCGCACAATTTGTGTTTATGGATGACAACGCCCGTCCTCACCGTGCAAACATCGTAAGTGAATGCCTTCAATCGGAGGTTATCACCGGTATGGACTGGCCAGCATTCTCACCGGACTTGAATCCGGTAGAGCACGTGTGGGACATGCTTGGCCGACGAGTTGCAGCTCGTCAACGTCCTCCTACATGTCTATGGGTACTTCAGAGAGCATTGCGTTTTGAGTGGTGTAATATCCCCCAAGATCAGATCGATAATTTGATACTCAGCATGCCTAGGCGTTGTACGGACTGCATTGCATAGTCTGGGAGACATACAATGTATCAACAGTCATACCAAGCATGTAATATTGGTTTTTTTGTAATTTGCTCCAGGGAGAAAAAGTCGCTAATTTTTTTAATAATATCAAACATATAGCATCTTTTTTTGCTCTTTACCTTTTATTTAATAAATAAGCTTTACAAGTCAAATTTCTTTTGCTTCTAACTCTTCCTTTGTCTGATTTTGCATTATCCTTAATTTATGGACATAAGTGTATTTCTGCAGAAGCAATATTATTTTCCAGTTAATATGTACGGTTTTTGCCCCCTACAGGAGCTATGCCTACGATGTTGTTTGTGCTGTTAATGCTGTATCAGTACCCTGTGGCAGTACGGTGGCAGATGCCATTCTAGAAGTTGAAAGTCGTCTTGACTGGATGGAAAAGAGGACTGCGTGTCCAAGAAGCGTCAGAGAAGAAATTGCTAAAGATGTCCCAAGTATGGAAATAAGCCTCGCGGAAATGGTGTTACTGGAAGAATTACTCTTGGACGTCTGAGTGTTCAAATGGATGAGCATATGCAGGGAGAACCTCATCTAGAGTACTTTGATTAATGTTTCACTGCAGAATTAAATGCAATAAATATATTTTGCAAGCACATTCGATTACTTCAAAATATTTCTCCCTGTTGTTATGAACTACTTTTTTCTGTTTTTTAAAAAGCAATCACGTCTTTTAAATAAAATCCTCGATGAAAGGGCAACTTAAACCAAAATTGCCGTTCTTCGTTTGCGGGTACTTAATACCTAGTCTGTGATGGGAAAACTCTGTATTCTTTAAAATTTCCTTCTAGGGCTAAAACTATGGAGAACGGTGCTAAAGCCGCTAGGCTTCAAGAAGCAAATCAATTTTCACATCACATTGCTCATACAGAATACGTTAAAGGGCACTGCTGCTGCAACATTTGGTGTTTCATTGTCTTGTCGCTATTTACTGTTAACATTAGTAAGCCCCCTATTCTCCAGTGAATCGAATAAGCTAACGCGTGAAACGCGCTTCTCTGTGAAATGCACGGGTATGTGACAGGCAGTATTTAAAAAATACAGAACCAATCGAAATTTTGTTGCACTGAAATTTTGAGACTTGGCGATAAGGTTAAACATTTGTTAAACTAGATGATAAATGAAGAATATTAAAAAAATTAAACGGAACTGGATCAGTTAAAATGTAACTCAAACTTTGCGTAAGAACTGCAGTCAAGTTAACTGTGAGAACGCAAGTTTCTCACACCACGAAGTTTATTGTCACTGATCCAATCGTAAGTGGAATAGTAATCGCAGAGTTACACGTGAATATAAATTCACGCCGAACCGGTTTTTCTTCCCCTGTTCTGGCGACGACGTGCGTGGTGCGTGGTGCGTGGTGCGTGGGGCCAAAGAATATGTATTGTTAAGAAGAAAAACTTCTCCGCAGCAGGAGTGGCTCCGTTCCAACGCAAAATGTCTGTCTCCAAAACACCAGAGCTCGAAGCCGGCCTCGAAGGGCGAAGATCAAGAGTTCATTAACTGAATATCGTTTTAAATTTTAAAAGAAAATTGAATATTTTTTCTCAAGTAAATTAATTAATGGATTAGTTATTTTGAGCAAAAAAAAGTAAGAAAATCCAAGTTTAATTTATCGCGAAAAGTCAAAAAAGAAACGTTTTGTCAAAGAACGTTTCTTCTTAATACGTGTTCATCAATTCCTGTACATATCGCGGAGAAAGAAATTCTCGCCGCCTGGTTCCGTCGCCAAATCCCTTGGCGAATTTTCCCTCCTCTTTGCAGGGCGTAATAGCAAACTGTTTTACGTTACGTCTATGGAATCTTTCCTTCTTTACATAGACTACGGCACGTGCTGTACGCACACAATGGAGTGTGGAACGTCACGCTGCTGACGCTTAGCAAAAACGTGGGATTCTTCGAACGATGAAAAGGATGCGAACTGCAAAATGTGAGCAGCCGAGATCTCACCGATGCTAACAATAGACGATGGGGTGGAAATCAGCTCAACGGAATCTTTTTTACAAAAATAAGCGGCTCAGAGTAAAAAGTGCAACATCAGGAATTCGTGTGTGAAATTATAAATGATTCCAGTAAGAAAATGGGACGATGTCAGTAGATTAGCTTTCTGACCCATATCTTGCACGATATTGTGCAAATCATACTGCTGCCATAATATTCATACTATGTATTTAACCTAGATAATAACTAAAAGTATGCATAAGTATTAAATAAAGTAAGTTGATTGAAATGAATATGTATATTTTCTGAAAAGGCACAGTACGATAATTGGGGTAGGTGAAATATTTATTCCTATTTTAGGGTTAACATGCTCAATTTACGAAATATTGGTGTTAGCCAGCAACTATTGGGCACATGCAAAATTTCCTTTGACACATAAGCGTGTCCAGCTTAGTATTAGTTTACCTCAACACCACATAAACGAAAGAACATAACTCCTGAAATTAATCAAACTTCACTATACAGCTTGTAGATTTTCTTTTTATAATCACAAGCTTGTAGCCTATTTATTCGACTGTATTCAAATTTATTTCACTATTATAGCTCAACTTTCTTGCCCTGGAGAGGTTGTTTGTCTGTTGCACAAGTCATGCCTTTTACGTTAACAGTTCAGATTGTTTCAACTATAGTTACCTAAAGGGATAAACTGTTGTTGTCTTTTCACGCGCCGGGGGGAAAATACAGTTAGAACGGAAGAGAACGATGATATGACAAGATGTATAGATTGATCCGGCACTCTGCCGCGTAAGATATTTAATATTTGTTTTAAATCATGCTTGTTATTGTTTTCAAAAATTAATTAAAGACAACTACTGTAAAGTAAATGACTCAACTCTTCAAAACGGTAGCACCACACAGACTGAGTAAGAAAGGTTAATTAAACCGTCTCAGAACTTTGTTCTTATATTCCAGACGTGGCGAAAAATCGCTCAGTTGTCCGGTACGGTCTGTAGAACTTAATTCAGCTTCTAGATCAGTGATTCTCACTCACTGTGTCACGGCACTTTCGTGTGCTGCCAAATTTTAGAAATGTATATAGTAAAAATTATAATGGGTTTAATCCTAGTATACGGTACACATAAAAATTGGCGAAATTCAATTTTTAAGACATTAATAAGCGCGCCAATTGTTTTACCAAGCCAATTTTGGTGCTCTGGAGGAGAGCGCATTTCGGAGCATTTTCGCGCATGTGCAGTAAATAATTTAAATCGAGAAGTTCTGATTTGTGCAGATGGGAGACTAGCTTACTTATCAGACATTTTTGTTATTTTTACGAACATAAATTCAGGTATGCAAGGGCCGAAAGAAAATATATTAAACTCAACAGATAAACTGGTGGGATTCCAAAAACAAATAACTTTATGGAACAGTAAAATTTCTGATAACGAATACTTCTGTATTTGAATTAACTCTGAATGAAGAACATCAACTAATTTCGCCTTCTAATAATGAGACTTAATTTTAAAATATTCGGAAGGATCAATTAATTCGTTTTAGATTAACATAGATGCGATTATTCCACGATGGTCAAAAAGGCTTTAAAAATATTATTGCAATTTTCTACATCTTGTTTGTGTGTATTCCGATTTTTAGTATCAACCAGCATTAAAACGAATAAAAGATCGACACAGTTAAATGTAAAAGACGATGTGAGGAGTAGCATTGTCATTTTACGACCAAGTATAAATAAAATTTTCAAAAACCATCGAGCTCAAATTTCTAATTAAAAGTATTCTTATTATTGACTGGTAATTAATCCCTTATTAAACGTACTGCTGTTTTTGTAGCACATATTATTTTATTTTATATATAAAATTATTATCAAAAACTGTTTTACACAGTGTGTTATAGGTAAATAAACAACTTTTAAACTTATCTTTTTCTTTGTGAGCCGCCAGATTTTGAAGTCGTTAAAAGTGTACCGCGACAAAAAAAGGTTGATCATCACTGTTCTAGATCAATAACAGCCTTACATTGTTTAGAAACAAATGGCTGTGAATTAGTCCCTAAACTTGCACCGCTTCTTTAAATACATACGTGGCTTTAAATTAAAAGAGAGTGTTGCTATGACTCGTTTCGCTTGCCTGAAATCAGAGCAAGCCCTCGAAATTCCTGGGTGCCAAGCAGTCAAAAATGCGCCTGTAGATGACAACAGTCTTGGGCGCCATACAGCTGACAGTAGGATTTTGTTTAGTTCCAACCCCAATTTCGAAGAAGAGATACCGGGAGAGAGGACCGTGGATCTCCCTCCCCTCTTTCCCGATCAACAACCTCTACAGAGAACTTTTGGCTGGCTGTATCCCCATACCGCGCAGACACTTTACCTTTACAAACATCCATGCCTTCTCCGGGATTCGAGCCCGAGCCTTTTGGTACCAAAGTCACATTAACTGCTATCCCAACTTTGGGCAGAAAAACAGTGTGTAAGGTCAGTAACTCATACCGATGCTGGAACATAAAAAGTGTGCAGTGTCCTTCCTGTAATTCGAACGTCGGGTCTCCCGAATACGCGTCCAGTGTGTTTCCTGTTCCACCACGAAGGCAGCGGAAAGGAGGGAGAGCATATTATACAAATATGTAACACTACTGCAGTAGTTTAAATCTAGTTGTTTATTTTTAAGTGAATACAAAAATTAAATTAATGACAGTAAATTTGTTGAAAACCAATACGTATTTTACTTTTGAGCAAAAGTAACGTCTAATACGTTACGAGACTGCAAGACTCGTACAGCGTTGAAATGTCGCAGAATGATAAATCCTTCACTTATTCCCGATAGTCCAAGACGCAATGCAGTTGCGGCTTTCTGTCTGTCTACAGCCTATGATTGCCTTGCCGCCCACCTGCACCGCCCAAGCATTTCTAGCGATCTTACTTGCCCACTTTATAATTCTGGAGAAGAAATGGACAGGGGCCACCTGCTTCGATGTGGGACTCTTCGTGGTCTTACAGAAGAGGGAGATACTGGGAGGCAAGAGCGCTCCTTAGGCAATGACTTCGTTCTTGTTGTTCTTTCTTCTATTGTTTGCAGTCCTTTGCTTGTAAGAGTTTAGTTCTTTGTAACTTTTTGCCTAGCCATTGGAAATAATAAATGAAAAAACATTATAAGGGCCCTCGATAAGAAGGATGAAAAACCATACAGGTAAATTGGCTTATACTCTAAGAGTATTCATTTCGTCATTGATCAGGTTAACCTGAATACAGCAAAGCCACAGAAACTATCTACCTAAAAGGAATGATGTCTTCATGGAGGACTTTCTGGGAAAAGCTGGCTCGTCGCAGACATCGTCATATTTCTGGATACAATAACCAGATATAGCTTCACCTGCAGAGTTCAAATCTTCAGACATTGAATTGAATATATGAAATTAGCGTAAACTTTTCTCGAAGACATTTACTTTTTGATGTGATAAAGGTGTTTACTATTCTCTTCAGTGCGAGGTAACAGAAATTCCACTTGATTATTGCTCAAAAAGCCTTCTTTATTAGCGTTGATTAGAATGTGCCCATTAAGACGTATCTCAGCAGAGTTATATTTTGGGCTGTTTAACATGTATTTTGCTATGTTTTTATGCTGGAAATATTTTAATTTGTGGTATTTTCTCAGATATTTGATAAACTAAGCTTCTTAAAATATGGAGACTTAGGCTCGAGTCTTGTAGATCTAGGTAGAAAGCAATCACTGACGATAAATCTCGATGACTTTTTTTCTTAAATGGAGCTCAGAAATAAGGTATAAATAATAAGCATAAAATATGATAAAATAATGCAAATGATAGTTTATTTACAGTTCGTGCCATTGCTGTATCTACTATTGAAAACAAATGCCCAAGAGACACATGGATGCATGTTAATGCATCAATATTTTTTCCAGTGGATTCCAGCTCACTGTGGGATTCCTGGGAACGAGGCTGCCGACGTTTTGGCCAAAACGGGTACAAGAGTCCCCCAGAGACCTTGAAAAACCTCTCATTTCATTCAGTCAGACTCCTGATAAGAAGATATGCCTCCAGGATAAAGCAGATAATACTACGTGACTCTGCCGGTAAGCCATGGGCCTCATTGCTTGAGAATACGCAGCTAATCCCAGATTTTCCTAGAATTGCAGCTGTGGCCCTTTTCCTGCTTACTACAGGGCCATCACTGTTTGCCTGCATACTTGCTGTGACAAACTGTAACAGCAAATGAATCATTAGGAAAACCACCAGCTGGTTATTATTAGAGACTTCCTCTTTCGGACTAACTTAAAGAAACTCATTTTTAGAGCCCGGGTGTAAACGATCGGCGAGGGAGAATGTCCTGAAGGCTAATGGGTCTCTATCCCCTAATGCTTTTATCACGGCTGTTCGCTGTTCTTTTGTGAGAAGAGACGAAGCAGTGGAGTTGAATGGATATGTAGTCAGAGAAAAAAATTTCCCTTCTGTAAGATATAGCAATGTAACAATTTACGCTATTCATCCATTATTTAACCACGAATGAATTTGTTGTTGAGTTTTAAATAAATTTAAAAAGACAATCCTGTCTTGCTATTTCTCCATAAAAGCTCGGAAACGTTACACTTGCATTGGCTTGGGCTCAGTGATTTTCTTTATGTCCTCTGTGCGGACAATGTCAAATATTTTATGCATCTCGTCTTGACTCATGCTCTGCATTTCTGTTTTTAAATTGTAAGGTTCAGAAATATAGGATGGCTGGAGATCTAATGGCTGGAGATCTAATCAATCTTCTGAGCATTTGTATTAAATAAATAAATTTTTTATTCACTAAAGTAAATTTAATGTTTTTACGCACTGGAGACAAAATGTTACATGATTCTTTTGGGTGTGCTTATAATGGTAAAGATAGGAAAATAGTAAGATAAATTGGGATAACGTAAGTAAATTCTCAGACACATTGCGTAAATTTTTATAATTAAATTACACTAGTTTTCTATTGCTAATATTCACGTTTTCATCATTTTACTCATTCAGCGGAATCTTTTCCGGGTTCTCATTATTAGAAATAGAAAATCCTTAAAAATAAAAAAGTTAATTTCATCGTTTCAAAACCAATGTGTGTTTTTATGACTACAAGATTTTAAAATGCAAAAATAAGTTATCTTTACAAATTAGTATTTTAATTAACTCATAAAACTTTAACTCAGTTTCCATGCAAATTGGGAGATAAATCTGTTGCGTAAGGGGACTAAGTAATGCGATTATGGAAACTTTATCCCCTTTCTTCTGGGAATCATTATCACATTTTAAAATTATATATAGTACCATAAAACGTTTCATACAATAATTAATTGCTGGATCATAGAAAAACTTGGCATGAAGGTACGTGTTAGGCAAGTATGCAAATGATTAGAAATACAGTATGATTGCACATTGTGTAATGCCACCGGAGGGTGTTTTGTCAGACTCATAAAAAAGTACACACAAGAATTTTGCCTTTACATAATAATCTATTTCAGAAGGATACTTTCCACTAGGAATGTTATTGCACCACATCGAAGATGTTATGATCAGCTGTCAGAGTTTGGAAAGAATTGAATCATCGGGATAATAGAAGCTGGGTAATCAGGCAGGCGAACAGCTTGCCTCCTAGGTCCTTCTGAGTCTATGAGTTCCTCGGCTGTGAGGAGGAGTTGCGATAAGTGGACGAGAAAGAGAGGTCGCATGCTCGTTGACCAGGAGCAGGATGTTCTTGGCATAACAACAGCCGAAAGGACTCTCACATCCTCTTGTGAGGCTCCTCTGTGTGTAGACAGCACACTTTTCCAGACGGTCCTCATGTCTATCTGTACAATTGTGAGGCCCCTGGCTGAAGACCATTTGCTGTAGTGGCCCGGATTATATGTGCTATCAAAGCCACCTAACCATTGTCACCTCCGCTGTGGGTGGTATCGTGGTTTAGAGGTTTGGATCGCAACCGAATGAAATCAGGTCGTATTCAGTGGCTAATCATCATTCAGTTTGGAAAATGATGACAGCTGTGTACTTGTGTGCAAGCCTCGTAGTGAACATCTTAATCCTGCCTTCACTTTCAGAGGCATACAGCTTTAACCGTTGGAGCGATAGAATGGGGTGTCGTTGCATACGACACCGGGTTCTATTCTAATATTCGTTCACGGTACCATGGCAGTCCAGAAGTTTGTTCGTGACATCCTTCAGCCATATTTGTTACCACTCATGGTAGAGCTCCCAGGAGACATTTTCAAACGGTCAACGCACGGACACACACAGCGACGGTATCATGGGTGTCCACTATCTTAACAACTCTTTCCTGGCCTTCATAATAGTGAGATTTATCATTATTCGAGGATATTGGAGATGATTAGGAAAGACAAGTTGAACAGCCTAGAAATTTGGTTGAACTAAAGGCTTGCTTAGAGTAACTGTGCGATGAGATGACGCCGGATAACAATATGGGAATTGCATGCATCGATAACCCCATATCGTGCCCTGTATTCACAATTGAAGCAGCCCAACATTGGATTAGAGCAGAGTTTCTTAAACTGTGGGTCGCGACGCCCGTTGGGGTCGCGGGACTTGCATTAGGGGGTCGCTAAAAATTTAGCAATTTTGACACTTCTTTAACTTATTATAATAATTTTATAATTACCAAATATTTTTACATAATGTATCTGAAAATTGATAAAGATAAGACAATACAGACAAAGAGAAAACGGAAACGTTTCGACGCATTTTTACTTTCATTTTTACTTTCAACTAAGTAAAAAGGAAGTATTGTAATTGCGAAAAATTTCGGTATCATATTTCAACGAAAATATCGATTTTGACAGCTATCGAATGCAATTTAACTATGTTTTTGAGTGACATCTCTACATAAGGTTAGAAAAAAGGACTCTTCGTGCCCCAAAAAATTACAAAATCGATTTTAAATGAATTCTGAAGAGATTTTTTTCGTAGCGTCTGTACGTACGTACATGTATATATGTACATATCTCACATAACTCAAAAACGAGTAGCCTCAGAACGTTGAAATTTTGTATATAGCACAGGCTAGAACATATAGACAACACCGTCCCTTAACTGCTCATCAATTATTTCCTTATAATGAACATATGGATATATTTTATGCTTAAATTTATTATTTAAGCTTATAAGATGTCTTTCTGTAACTTCATAATTACTCTCTTATTCAGTATATATATATAGTTTCCATCTTTCAAACACCCAAACATACTTCATTTGCCAATGTTTTTAACTGTCATCATAAAATTTCTACATGAAAGTAGGAGCTTAATTTCTAAAAAAAAAACTGCCGGGCCGTTTTGAAGGTGACGTTCACTTTTAGTTGTGGATTTTGAGCTTAAAAAGATACCAAACCTTTTTGAAGTCTGTCAGAAATAGGGAACAAAATTTAATAAATAAAACAATAAATTATGTATGGTTAATAATAAATAAAATGCAAAGAGATAAATAAAAATATTAATTAATTAAACTAATTACAAATTAATTATTAATATTAGTAGAAAATTAAATTGAGGTATCATAAATATTAAAATTAATCAACCAAATAAATTAATAATAAATTTAAAGTAATATCACCAGAATTAAATGAGATAATCAAACAAGGCGAATAGAATAATAATAATGAAACATGGTAAACCAAGAAAACATCAAACCAAGAAATACACATAAAACTGCTCAAAGCTTAATTTCAAAAATTTATACGAACAACCTTCCTTTATTACTTCGCGGTTTTCAAACTGAACATTTTTTAGTCCAAAGGAGCAATTTGCCCAGAAGGACTATTAATTTCGTTTTGGCATTTTGCGTGGATTCCCTTTTCAAGTTGTTGCCACCAAATATTATCGCGCTGTATTGTATTTAAAGAAATTAAATAATGAAGAATCTGCATAAACATATATCTGTATATTTCTCGCATTGTGATAAAACAACGGTACCTAGAGCCATCCGATTTTGAATAACGTACATTTCCACCCGAATATGGCCATCTGGAAGTCCTAATTTAGCATTTGAAATTTGCTTTATTATTAATTTCTTTTTTTATCAGACATTAAAGAATTTCTGATTTACAAACTCAATGATTTCAAATCGAGCAACGGTAATACTATACGGGGGAAAAACACTTTTATCTCCAGCGCGCGAGACTATGTAACAGAAATTCTTAAAGTATGGTTGTTTTCAATTGTTTTTTGATATTGCTGTTGAATCGAATTTTATGGTTTAAGTGCGAAGAACATGATATTTAATAAATAAAAATAACACACAAAACGTTAAATGTCCCTTTGGGCGTAATATAACATCTGAAAACTTTCATTTTCTGGGCGGGGGTATGTATTTGAACTAAACTGGCTAGAAATGCTCATGTATCTCTTTAATCTAACCTAATCAACAGACAAACCGTACAGCCAATCCAGACAAAGTGGTACAACTAAGAAACAAACTAAGAAAATAAGAAATCAAACTAAATTAAAATACTGGCTATTCGTTCTGTGTCGGTTTAACTGACTTTATGTCAGGAAATTTATGATTTCTGAATTATACGGTTTTATTCAAAGTCAGTAGATTTTACAATATAGAAACATATGGAAGCCTGTATTTACGTTTCTAGAAAGGAATCAGAAATGTGTCATGAATAGGTGTCAAAAGCCGGATAAAATTTAAATATAAGAGCAAGTATGTAAATAGAGTAGAAACTGTAAAATTTACATTTTCGAGATATAGTTTGGTAAATACTTTGAATAAAAGTAAGATGTCCAAAAATTAAAAAAAATTTATCTTGGCAGATATTTTTCAGTTTGCGCCAAGAATAATTCACTTGGCGAACTTTTTATTTTATAGCAACCTATTTTCCTTTCCTTTTTTTCATTGACCGCGAGTGAGAAAAAAGTCATCGTTCATACTTTCAAATAATTTTAACAGAGTGCGTAAACCACATTTCCTTCATTATCGCTTATAATAAATACGCCAAACTTCAAAACGCGCCAAAATGTAAATTCACGTATATCTTAGGAAATTTTGAATAAAGAACTTTTTATTTTTTGCAGGTATGCTTAGAAATAAAATTACTTTAAAATGGCAAACATTTTATAGGTCATAATTCAAAATGTTTTCTGAAAAAATTATAATAATTATTTAAAAATATAAATTTAACAAATCATAAAAAATTGGCTAATTTTATTTGGAAATGAACCTAAATTTCGAAATATGAAAGAATGAATTAAATAAGTTTAATAAAAAAGAGATATTTATAAATATATACTAAATTGAATTAGCATTCAAAGCTAAAATTTTGAGAGCAAATATTTTAGAAACTACTCGTGCCATTTTTACCAAACTTAGTAGTTTGGCATAATTTGAGTCGTGGAATCGAAATCCGAAAAAAAATGGCACGTAATTTGAGAAAAAGTCCGATTTTGTGTCAAAATACCTAGATTAGAATAATGCTGTATATAAATCTAATATATATCGCGCTTTCGAGACATGAAAAATGCAAGTTGAATTTCGTCAATCGGCCCAGTAGAACGGGAGATTAAAACTGTGCCATTTTTTTTACTTGCGCAGTGTACTGTTCTGTAATGTAATGATTTCCAATGCGGCATCTTTTGGCTCTGTCTTATTATAAACAGCGACAAACTTAAAATAGTATAATTCTCATTTTTAGTAACAATTTTTTACCTATTAATGTTATTAACAGCAAACACAAAAGTTTCTTTTAAACCTAATTATAATATTTTTGTAATATTATTTTATTACTTTTTTTTTTTAAAAATAAAAGCCGCTAAATAAGGAGAAAAAGCTGAAAATCTTTCAGACGGAACAGCTGCTCAATTTGTGGCTTAATGCACGAGCATCTCTGTTTGCTACTTTTCTTAAAGGAAAACTGGAGTGGTAACACCTTATTTCAGATTCTGTTTTGGCAACAGTAAAATGTTAGTTGTTTTGCATTGCTTAAATGACGGTGTGAACATGCAAACGTTTAAAACTGAAAATGAAGTTTTGTTATTAGGAAAGAGATGGTGAAAATTAATGCGTGTTCTCTTTATTATTAAAAAGCTTAAAGCCGTCAGCAGTAGGCCATAGGTTAAGAAAATGTATGCTTTCGTGAAGAACTCTTTAGATGTGTGGAAAGCTACGGAAATTCTTACATAGTCAGCCCCTTCACCTGGATGGAAATGGCAAGTTATTTATTTGTGTTTACTGTAAATATTTTTGCTTGGAAAAGTTGTATATATGCAAGAATATAATAGCTTTTAGCGCCTTTCGGAAGACTGTTTATCATAAAATTCTTTAGTAAATTTCCATTTTCTTTTCCCTACGCAACGAAGCAAGACAGATAGTTATACCGCCAGGCAGATATTTTAGGTAATCTTCTATAAGCGGGATGTGTATGAAACTAGGCGAGAGTTTTTACTTGGCGCGATTTCGATTTGGTTGTGGTTTCCGGCTGTATGTTTTCTTATGGCAAACATAGAGTTTTATTTCCGTGATTGTAATAAGTATGATTTTAGTGCAGATGGAAGACTTTTAGTCCAAAGCGGCTTGTCCCTGAAGGATTATTGTTTTCGTTTTGCAATTTTCCGTCGAATCACTCTGAATGTCCGTTTCCCTTTTCAAGTTTTTCCCACCAAATATTATCGCCCTGTATTATATTTGAAGAAATTAAATAATGAAGAAACTGCGTTAATGTATGTATGTTTCTCGCACTGTGGTAAAACAAAGGTGCCTAGAGCCATCGAATTTTGAATTACGTAATCCTACTGCGAATATGGCATCTGGAAGCCCAAATTTGAAATTTAGAATTTCGTTTATTATCGATTTCATAATTTGTAAACCTTTAACGAATTTTTGATTAACAAACTCGGGGATTTCAAAGCGTGCAATGGCAACGTTGTACAGAAAAAACATTTTTATCTCCAGCGCGTGAGACTATTTATCGGAAATTCTAAAGACATGCTCAATTTAAAATTAGGCTCTAGAGTAGAATTGGGTGCCCTTTCGATTGGCGAAAAATTTTGTTCAATTTTGGCGATGAAACCTCATTTCTGGTTACCATGAGAATTTTAACTTGGTTTCAGCTTCTTGATTTTTTTAAGTGAAAATAAATCGTGCACATGGACAAAGTCAAGACAATGTGCAATGACTAAGTTTGTGCAATTCTCTGATTTTTTTTTTGAGTGAAAATAGGTTGATGTGTACATGGACACTGAGTTTGTGAAATTCTTTGACTTCTTATTTCGGTTTTGTGTAGCGGCCATCTTGAAATTGTGCTCGGTGTCAAAAAAGAATCGCCAAAAGACAAGGGGCACCCAATTGTAAACTTTTACCTAAAATTATTTTGCGATACTGCTCTTAACTGAAATTTGTGGTTTAAGTGCGAAGAACATGATATTTAATAAATAAAAGTAACTCACGAAATGTGAAAAAGAGGCCTTTCGGACGTAATATAAAATCTGAAGCCTTTCAGATTATCTTTTGTTACTTTTTAAAATTTAATTTTGAAATATTGTGTTTATTTTGAAAAGTTTTACTGTTTAATATTTGCAGAAGGCTAAGTTGTTGCTGTTGGGAGAATAATGAAGATTTCAGATGATGTGTTGATTATAATTACTCCAAAGGGGCTTTGTCCCTGAAGGACTATTGTTTTCGTTTTGCGATTTTGCGTCGGAAACATTAAAAGTCTGTATCACTTTTCAAACTGTTGCCACACAATATTGCAGCCCTGTATTATATTTAAAGAAATTAAATAATGAAGAATGTGCATAAATGTATGCATGTTTCTCGCATTGTGATCAAACGACGGTACCTAGAGCCATCGAATTTGGAATGCCGTCATCCTCCTGGGAATATAGGCATCTGGAAGCCCAAATTTGGAATTTGTTTTATTACCGATTTCGTATTTTGTAAAACTTTAACGAATTTTTGATGAGCAAACTCGAGGATTTCAGAGCGGGCGATGGCAACGTTGCACAGAAAAAAAAAATTTTATCTGCTGCGCGTGAGACTGTGTGTAGGAAATTCTAAAGATAGGCTCAATTTAAAATTATTTTGCGATATTGTTCTTTAACTGAATTTTATGGTTTAAATGCGAAGAACACGATATTCAATAAAAAAAGAAAAAGAAAAATAAAAAAAAATCTGAAATGTTTCAGATTTTAAATTACGTCCAAAGGGACGTTTATTTAACATTCTGTGTGTTACCTTTATTTGTTAAATACCATGTTCTTCGCACTTAAACCATAAAATTCAGTCCAACAGCAATATCGCAAAATAATTTTAAATTCTGCATATCTTTAGAAATTTCGGTACACGCTCTCACGCGCTGGAGATAAAAATGTTTTTCTGTACAACGTTGGTATTGCTGGCTTTGAAATCTTTGAGTTTGTTAATGAAAAATTCGTTAAAGTTTTAGAGAATATTGTTACGAATTTCACATTTATTTGGCTATTTATTTAGAACTGTAATTAAAATTCCTTTTTATTTTCCCGTGCAACGCACGCAGACGATTTTTGAAGAGAAAGCTACGTCAAAAAAAATAATAATAATGATAACATGCATAGATTTATGCAGATTTTTCATTTTTTAAACTTTAATGCAGAGCGATAACATTTAGTGGCAACAATTTGAAAAGTGAATCGGGCATTCAGAGTGAATCAACGCAAAATCACAAAACGAAAGTAATAGTCCTTCGGGACTAAATCCTTTTGGACTAATAAGAGTAACATACAAAATGTTTAAAAAACGCCCCTTTGGACGTAATTTAAAATCTTTTTTTTTGTGAATGTTTTTCATTTAATTTTATTTAATGTTTTCCGGGTCAATTCATTATCCATTTTTAGTCTTGCATGTTGCATGTGGAATGTTTAAAGGGTTGAGCGAAAGTGATTCAGTGTGTTGAATTCCACGACGATAGTGATTTGTATCTTTTAGTGAGTTTATGATGTATCCATTGTTAGTGAATTTGAGTATATTTGCTTGGTTGACAATGTTTTGTTACAAATGATGAGACATTTGGTATGTATTATTTTTGTTTTTCATGTTTGTGGCTTGAATGTTCAGTAGTTATTTTAAATTTATGTTTCAGTTTGTTATGGAAGATTAGCCTATTTTTTTGTTGGTTACCAGAAAGTAATAACTGCATGACATAAATGTATTTTATTATTTAGTGATTTACGATACTTTTTCTTTAGTGCCAAGTATAATATTTTTGTGCGATTTGACTAAACGGGGCAACTTTAAAGATACATAATCCTCACAAAATTTAAAGCATTTTTGTGCATAATGTTCGCAATGCCATAGCTGTGTGCTATGCACATTTGTGTAATTTTGTGTTTTTTTAGACGAAAACATCAGTGTGTACATGGCGAGAACAATTCCAAATTGCGAACGTAAAATATTACACATATTGTGACGCGATATAAATAAGCTCTAAAATTTGGCGCTCTGGCGGACATTCGTTAACTGATGCTCAGTTAACAAAAAAATACCGAATTTACCAAATAGTTTCAATTTATTTTTGGGTTTAATGAAAAAAATGAATGAATGGAATAACTGTTAGATAACAATCCGTCCTTCAAGATTAAAGTGGATATTTTGATCAGTGCTCCCCCCCCCCACACACACACATTTTCAAACTGCTGCGAATTTGGTTTTCAGACTGTTTTGATAGCGGTGTTGTCCGCGTGATATCATCAATTTAGTAATTTTGTTTCCTTCTTAAATGTTGGGCGTTTTAACTTATAATGAATCAGAAAAGAAGCAGTAAATTGTGTGATAGTTTGCCATATTTTTTTTTATTATTTTGGATCGCATGATATCATTTTAATGTTATATTTCTCAAATGCTGGCAGTTTATAATTTTGCTTAATTTTGAAAATAGGAATTCGTTTCTTTGTGATATCGTTCATTTTTTGGATTCATTATTAGTTTTGCCTAAACTGTTGACCATGTATAACTTGCTAGCAAATGAAAAAAGATGCAGAGGTTTTCTTACATGAGCGCGGAATTTTTGTATAATGAGCAAATTTGTAAAAAGGGCCACTAAACGGAATTATTTATAAGGAAGCTGCAGCTATTTGGCGACACAAAGATAAAGAGGATCGGCTCCCCAAACACTTAAGATTCATAATTAGGTTGATTTGGTTTATTTTACTATGGCACAGTACTCGAAGGCTATCTGACTAAAGGGAAGGATGTCGCCGTGAAGAACTTTCGAACGGAAAGTGGCTTGTATACTCGTTAAAGATGAAAACCTCGAAAACACTCATGCAGCCAGCACATCCGCCGGAATCCAAAATACCAGTGTTCTGCAACTTTACTCCCCTGTCTTTGGTGGGTCTAGCCGTGAAACGGGCTGACGGCATGAGTATTTTTGTAGTTTTCCTCATGTGTAACATTTACACGAGCTAGTTTCCCTTAGAAAATCCTCCACTACGGTATTCTCTCCCTTCGGCAGGTAGCACTGGTATGTTTCGCTATAATCAACTAAACCAAAGCCTTTTTCTCAAGGGATGAGGACCTGCTGTTAGTCTGAATGGTCTTAGTTTCTTAAATTTTTTTGGTACTTACGAAAAATCCCGTCCACCACAAGAGACGGCGCCAATCGCGCCAAACCAAAAAATCCCATTTACTAAATACAAGAAAAAAAATTTCTAGTCTTATTTTTCTTTCAAATTTTATTATATTATCATTTATTTATATTTAAATTTTCATTAAAAATTTCCATTATTTTTTCCATAATATCGCCATATCGTGGCCATGAACACATTGTTTTGAGGCCGGTAAGATTCCATAACCTTGGAAACATTCAACAGTATGCTATTCTGTAGTAACCAGGTTCCAATTTTTAATAATTTTGTTTTCGAAACTGCGTGATAGAGGGGAAAAAAAGGAGTCTTTACTGGAGAATAATAACTAACACGTGTAATCAAGGTTACGGCAAACCCAGCGTATTTGAAGAAGACTTTTTCATTTTTGGTGAAAATCGCCTAGTTTGGCGTCTTTTCTTTAATAGGCAAAAATGGTTGATGAGTTTTTACGTTAAGTACCCTTTTTTGTCTAGTATACAACAGCTAAGCTCAGATCGTTGCTATGTTGTATATAAAGAGGGCTGTGGCTTTTATAATTAGTAAATGATTATAAGGACTTTTTTAGACAAGAGCTTTTCGTAATCTTGATTTTTGCAACTCCACAAAATCCAGACTTATGTTTTTCCTTGGTGAAATTTTAATGGATTCTTGTTTTGAGTTTAGGTGTAGATTTTTAACATTGTACTATGACCTATGTGGTTCCTAAGGTTCTTGCTGACGACAGGCGAAATTTTGTACTCCTTCCCGCGATGATTTGGTGGGCTTGTTCTGACGAGGTCAGAAAAGAACGATCAGTCACGACAACAACATATTTTTAATATTAGTTTTTCATCTTTGTTTTTATTAATGGTGATATATATTGTTTATGTGGTATACTTTCTGTGGTACTTATGTAAAAGACCGTCGACCTTTTTTGCCTATTAAAGAAAAGACGCCAAACTATACGATTTTTCGCCAAAAATGGAAAAGTCTTCTTCAGACACGCTGCGTTTGTTACAGCCTTGATTACACGTGTTAATTATTATTCTTGAGTAAAGACTCCTTTTTTACCCTCTATCACGCATTTTCGAAAAACAAAATGATTCAAATTTGGACCTGCCTGCTACAGAAGAGAATATTATGGAATCTTACCGTCCTCAAAAAAGTGTGTTTATGGGCACAATGTGGCGATATTATGGAAAAAATAATGGAAAATTTTAATGAAAAATTAAATATAAATAAATGATAATATAATAAATTTGAAAGAAAAATAAGAATAGAACGTTTATCTTGTATTTAGTAAATGCTTTTTTTTTTTTTTTGTTTGGAGCGATTGGCGCCGTGTCTTGTGGTCGACGATATTTTCCGTGAGTACCTTTTCTGTTTTCGTAATGTTTTGACTTTTTGCGGAGTTTTCTAAAGTGGACGGTTTTTCGAAGGTTTGTTGTAACAGAATTGCTGGAAGTAAAATACTAATTTTTTATTATTGAAAAATGATTTTTTAGTCGAATAACTTGACTCACAAAGAGGCACTGAGATTGAAAAGATGAAAACACTTTTTAATGTAAAATACGTTATTTAAACTCATAAAATATATAATGAACAAAAACAGTTTCTTCTACATTTTTATGGAAAAAAAACTTTTAAATAGTTGTCTTTACAAAATTCATGGAGTTTTATTTCACGAATAATAAAAACATAGGTGTCAATAATTTAATAAGGAAATTTTTTAATCGAATTGCGTTACCAAAAGTATAAGCTATTATCTGTATGAATTTGTCAACGGCGCTGTATGCTGTTTTTATTCTTGATACAAAATTGTAGATGAGATTTGTTTAATTGCATTTGTCATTTTTTGTTATTCTCCTTTTTTAATTAATTACCCATTTTCCAAGAATAAAAACTACTAATTTCATGAAATGGAAATTATTGCTCTTCCGGATCGTTTCGTTTCGTCAGTATCCATTAGCGTCGAGCGAAAGGCATAGGGAAGGAAATAAGCCAGCATTCGCCAATATGGCGTAAAAATGAGATGTTTGGCTTTAAAGAACTGTACCCGCCTGAGATTAACAGAGTTCTAATACCTGATAAACAACATTTTAAAAGAAAACTAAAGCAATATCGTACAGACTCAAGTCTTCAGACTTCAAATGTGAGAGGTCTCTCATATTCGAGCATACGAATAAAGTATAAACAGGATTCAAATTCAATCCTTTGCCCAGTGTTTTTTCCGCTTGTTAGTTTACTTCCATTACTTAGATCATTTATAATTTTCAAGGCTTAAAATTATCTTACTTTCTATGAATGAATTTCTACGAGGAAACTGAGAAATTACTTTATATATATGCTTGAGTGCAGTTTATCTGCATTCATGATGATTTTTGATTATACTATCTGCATTAAATTCACTGATACATAAAGATTATTTAGAGATGGCAATTTTTTACCAATAATCATTTCAACTCTGATGCAATTTTAAGAAACTGAACACACGTTTAAAGTGAATATTCTGTACTTTTTACTTCCTTGTACGAAGTAAAAAGGAAGTATTGTAATCGCGAAAAATTTCGGATGTCATATTTCAACGAAAATATTCATTTTAACCGCTATAGAATGCAATTTAATGACGTTTCTGCGTGATATATGTACGTAAGGACAGAATTAAAGACTCTTTTTTTTCCCAAAAAAATTGTGAAACTGATTTAAAATGGATTTTGAAGGGATTTTTTCGTGGCGTCTGTGCATACGTACCTACCTGTGTATCTGGCATAACTCAAAAACCAGTCACCTCAGAACGTTGAAATTTTGTATACAAGACTGCTATAACATGTACTTGCATACCGTCTATTGTGAGCTCATATTTTTTATCCTTATAAGTTTGTAAATTGTGCATTTTTTGCTTTAAATGATTGAATTATGTTGTTCTTATCTTCCGGTTAAGGTTTTTATTCTACAGTAAATCTGCGCTCAAGATTTGTAGAATTATCAATTTAAAAGTTGTTTAAGTGCGGCTAAGTCTAATTTTATTACCAAAGCAGGCATCTTTGTTTACATTTGAAACTTAGCGGAACAGCGGATTTGTTGCCAATGTAGAGAAACTAAGCTTCGCAACAACAAAAATAATGCTTTCTTTTATTATTGCGAATTAAATCATGCTTAATTCATTCTACACTCATGTCCATAAATTAAGGATAATTCGGAGTCACGCCGAAATCGAACTCTAAAATAAATATATCACCTGTAAAATCACAACACACATCTTCAAGAATCATATGCAAATTTCAGGAAGTAACCAGATGACACCGATGGTACGTCACAATGACGAGAGTGTAAGAGAGTAATATATAAGGAATACAGGCAAAGAAGTAAAATTTTTTGCAGGAGATTTATAAGCATTTCAGTGCAATAACCGAATAGTTATGACACTAAGGACGCATTTGGATGATTTTTTACGTGGTAGAATTATCTGCCGTCTGGAATGTGGGCGTACCCAACTGGAAGTATCAGACGAACTTGGAATTGCCCAGAGTGTCATCTCCAGGCTTTGGCAACGATTCCAAGATGATGGTAATGAGAGTAAACGTTACAGCACAGGTCGCCCCAGAGTTACAACGCCGAATGAGGACCGGTATTTGGCAGTTAGTGGCAAAAGAAACAGGCGGAGCACAGCCTCACACCTGTCTCGCTAGCTCTCTTCAGCCACTGGTACGACAATTTCAAGCCAGACTGTGTACAGACGCTTAGGGCAGATTGGTCTATATACTTGTAGACCTGTCAGATGCGTTCCACTTACTGCATCTCACTGTCGCCTGCGGTTAGCCTGGAGTAGACGGCATGCATTGTGGACACCACAACAGTGGGCTTGTGTGATGCTTTCCGACGAGTCCAGGTTTAGCTTGCAGTCTGATTCTCGCCGGACTTTCATATGGAGAGCTCCAGGTACCCATTACCACCAAGAAAACATCTTTGAACGACACCGTTAACGGTGGTGCAGGAGTGCTCGTTTGGGGTGGAATTATTCGGGGTTCCAGAACTCACCTGCATGTTCAAATTAGAACCATGACAAGCCAAATCTATCGGGACGTCATTCTGGAACAACATGTACGTTTGTTTCGGGGCGCCATGGGCGCACAATTTGTGTTTATGGATGACAATGCCCGTCCTCACCGTGCAAACATCGTAAGCAAATGCTTTCAATCGGAGGATTTCGCTCGTATGGACTGGCCGGCATTCATCCAGTAGAGCACGTGTGGGACATGCTTGTCAACCTCCTTCTACATGTCTACCGGAACTTAGGAGATCATTGCTTTTTGAGTGGTGAAATATCCACGAAGATCAGATCGATTATTTGATACTCAGCATGCCTAGGCGTTGTACGGACTTTAATGCGTCGTCTGGAAGACATACAATGTATTAACAATCATACCAACCATGTAATATTGTTTTTCTCTAAATAGGTTTTTTTTTTTTTTTTGTAATTTGCCCAGGGAGAAAAAATCGCTAATTTTTTTAATAATATCAAAAATATAGCTTCTTTTTTGCTCTTTACCTTTTGTTTAATAAATAAGCTTTACAAATAAGTCACATTTGTTTTGCTATTTGCTCCTAACTCTTCCTTTGCCTGATTTTGCATTATCCTTAATTTATGGACATGAGTGTACCTCACTGGATAAATTCCTGAATTTTCAAATAATTCGACTGAGAAGTCATGGGATTCTCCGTTTGTGATACGATATGATGTTCTATGACGTAATTTAAATTTATACCACTATATAGTCGAAAACCAGTCGCTCTTCGCGTTAACCTGCAATGATATCGTTTTTGTCTTTTCCGTCAGCACAAGCTCAATTGATGGTATTTGCTGATG
>KK112866.1:0-24812 GCA_000611955.2 Stegodyphus mimosarum
CGCAAAACGAAAGTAATAGTCCTTCGGGACTAAATCCCTTTGGACTAATAAAATAAATAAAAAATCTGAAAGCTTTCAGATTTTACA
Source organism: Stegodyphus mimosarum (assembly GCA_000611955.2). NCBI lineage: Eukaryota > Metazoa > Arthropoda > Arachnida > Araneae > Eresidae > Stegodyphus > Stegodyphus mimosarum. The sequence goes on from KK112866.1 coordinate 88, forward strand.
TTACGCCCAAAGAGAGTTTTTTAGACGTTTTGTGAGTTACCCTTATTTATTAAATATCATGTTCTTCGCACTTAAACCATAAAATTCAGTTCAACAGCAATATCGCAAAATAATTTTAAAATCAGCATATCTTTAGAATTTCCGCTACACAGTCTCGCGCGCTGGAGATAAAATTGTTTTTTCTGCACAACGGTGCCATTGCTCGCTTTGAAATCCGTGAGATTGTTAATCAAAAATTCGTTAAAGTTTTACAAAATATGAAATCGATTATTAAAACAAATTCCAAATTTCAAATTTGGGCTTCCAGATGCCCATAGTGGGGTGGAAACGTACGTTATTCAAAATTGGATAGCTCTAGGTACCGTTGTTTTATCTCAGTGCGAGAAATATACATACATTTATGCAGATTATTCATTATTTAATTTCTTTAATACAGATATTTGGGGGCAAGAATTTGAAAGGTGAACCAACGCAAAATGCCAAAACAAAATTAATAGTCCTTCTGGACAAATTGCCCCTTTGGACTAATAATAAAAATTATTTAAAATATATTTTATTTAATACGAATTACATCAAATTATTATTAAAGCAAAATACTAACTAAAAATGACTCAAAAGTACGTATATACTTTTTTTAAATCTCTAAATCTGTAGCACTGTTATGCCATGTATTGTCAGACTAAGATAAATTAAAGCCCTTCAATGCAACAATAAAATGGCAACAAACGATAGATTGGAATTTGCTAGTCAATGCCACTGAAAACCTTCTTCAATAAGATTGGCAGTTTTAAACCTGTAGAGGTTCATTTATGCATAGTACCGTAATGAAACATAACGTGCCTCGAAAACCATAAACATAAATCATATTATATGCAGAAAATTATTAATCATATTATATGCAGATGTTTTTAGCGTCAGCTGCGTATTTGAATAAAATTATATCATCCGTATGTTAGACTTAAATCTTCAATCGAGGTTTATTTTGCGCAATAATACGTTTTCTTTTGTGTTTTTTAGCGTTTCTTTAGTGAGAGCTATATAGCCACAGGTAAATGAAAATTTTGTACAAACATTTTAACAGGATAACCAATGAAAGAATGCATGGCGACCGTTTAATGGTACTACTTTATAACCTTTAGAATGTTAAATTTAATAAATTTAGGACTTCACATATTTTAATAAAATTCTATTGATAATAAAATTCTATTGATATAAACTATTTTTAAATTAATAAGGGAAAAGTGACAGTTTGAGAAAGGAGAGTCAGGATTTCTGAAGAAAAATCAATTAAAATTTCAAAGCTCTCAGATACGAGGAAATATATATAGAGCTTTGGAATTATATAGAGCTGTCAATAAATCAATAAACAAGGAGAAAAAGTACAGCAAAGCGAAGAATACATATTGAGCCTTCTCACAATGCATATTATATGCAGAGTGTTTCACAGAAAAAAAAAATTTTTAAAAGGATTTCCCTTAAAATCCAAAATAACTAATAAACAAACAAAAAATCTGAAAGTTTTCAGATTTTACATTACGCTCAAAGGGGCGTTTTTTCAACGTTTTGTGTGTTACCTTTATTTTTTAAATATCATGTTCTTCGCACTTAAACCATAAAATTAAACCATAAATAGTTCAGTAGCAATATCACAAAATATTTAAAAAGAACATAGCTTTAGAATTTCCGATACCTAGTCTCGCGCGCTGGAGATAAAAATATTTTTTCTGTACAACGTTGCCATTGCTCACTTTGAAATTGTTGAGTTATTAACCAAAAATTCGTTTAAGTTTTACAAAATATGAAATAGATAATAAAACAAATTCTAAGTTTCAAATTTAGGCTTCCAGATACCTATATTCGGCTGGGAACGTAGATTATTCAAAATTTGAATGCTCCAGGTACTGTTGTTTTATCACAATGCGAGAAACATACATACATTTATGCAGATTCTTCCTTATTTAATTTCTTTAAATATAATACAAGGCTCTAATTTTTGGTGGTAACAATTTGAAAAGTGAACGGACATTTATAGTGAACCAACGGAAATTGCTACAACGAAATTAAAAGCCCTTCAGGGCTAAAGTCCTTTGGGCTAATAAGGATTAGAATACTAAATACACCAAAAGCCATGCTACGTATGCTACACATTCATAGCAGCTGTACAGTAACAATGGAATAAAATGGTGCGACAAATCTCTACCTAACTTCTTGTTCGTAAAGCAATCCTCACAAAAAAAAAAGTCAGAAGGTATCAAGAATGCAAAGATTATTTCGGGAGACTTAAGGGGTAGCAGAACGCCATCTTGTGCATTTAGAATAATCCAATTAGCACAGTTATGTTCAGAAGTAGTAAGCGGTGGGCTTCAGCCAACGAAAGTTACATCACAGAAAAAAGAGCGTGACCGCCGCCCTCATGAAATCACGTGATAAGAGTATATGACGTCGCCGTTTAGGATCTACCAGAAAGTGACGCAGACATGTTTGAATTATATCCTGAAAGAGAGTTTTATTCTTTTGTACCAAAAACAATATATCTACAAAGTTTTATTTTGTGGCAACGATGATTTTTACGTTTTTGTGGCAACGATGATTTTTACGTTTTTGTGGCAATGATATTTTGAACTACGTGTTTGGGATGACATCAGTTTTAATCAATTTCACTTTAGTATTTAATTATTTAATTATTAATAATTTTAATTATTTTAATTATTTAATCTGCAATTATTTTTAACTGAGCAACTAATTGTTTAGCATGTATTCATTTTTAATTGATTAGTTATTTATTTTAATAATACTTTTTCTAAGAATTTTAAAAAGCTAGCATTCGAACCCACAACTTCTCGCTTTGGAGCCGCGTCAACCACTATTAAACCAAAAAATGCACAATTTATTAACATAACAGAATAAAAACTCAGCTCACCAAGCCGGATAACAGAGTGGGAATACATATATATATCTATATACTTTTGATGCGACCGATTCCAGCAAAAAAAGAGAGGTTATAGTAGTCTAATATACAAAATTTCAAAGCTCTACGGAAACTGGTTTTTGAGTTATGCGAAATACATACATCCATACATACGTACGTACATCCATACATACGTACGTAAATAATCCTTTCTGATGCCATTTTACAAGCCGTCCTGGAAAAAAAGAGTCCTTTGTTCTATTCCTACGTACAGATGTCACGCAAAAACATCGTTCAATTTGAGAGTGGTCAAGATGGATATTTTCGTTGAAATGTGATGCCCGAAATTTTTTGTGATTACAATACTTTCTTTGCTTCGTACAAAGAAGTGATTATTCAATATTTTTGAAATTATGTACGTATGTAACTTTAGAATTGCTTTAGAATCTTTGCCTTAATCATGTTACTCGTTTTTATTGCTATTTTTAATTGCCAAACACAGTTCTGTCGTTATCTGAAATGTCACCGCATCTTTTTAGTTCCATTGATCAGGATTTTATCGTAATTAACTTTCTTCCTTTTGAAACTAAGCCTAGCTTTGCAAATTCATTGTCATAATAACGGAACTGCTCCTTATATTAATCATCAGTGAAAAGGAAACAACCTTGAAAAACTGTCGAATGACACTGAATATACTTCCTATATTAATCATCAGAATATTCGATGCTTCTTCAAATCAAAAAAGAGTTCAGTATTGGCATTCCTTGTTTAGGACTAACAGAGAATGGAATTCCGCTTAAAGCTTGTTTGATTCGATGAAGACCGTCACAACAAACACGTCTCGTCAGTATCCGTTCTGCGAACTATGAACTTTCCTCCTTAACCCAAAATTCACGATTCACGCAATCCAAACTAAGGAAGAAAAAGAGTAGGTAAAGCACATTAAATAAAAACGTGAAAAGGGAAAAGCAAAAAGCAGATTTGAGAGCTATCTACATTAAGAATACCTCCATGGAGGTTTTCTAAGAAAATATGATTCGCATTTATGTTGCGGAAACCCCGAAATTTCTACGCTGTCTGCCTGCTCACCAAAAAGATTTAATATACAGGGTGTTTATAAAGTCTCGGACCCATTTTGATGTTTAGTAACTCATAAAACAAACTTATGGCATTTATTGATGGAATAACTTATATACGTATTTTCCTTTTCAGGTTTGAATATCTTTACTTTTGTAAATATCGTCTGCGCGTGTGGTTAATTTCAGATAATTTCATTTTTCAATCTAAATATCTGTACTTTTCTAAATGTCGTCTGCTTATTAATTGCATTTTTACTCTTTTGTTTTTGGCAACTATGAATCAACTATGGCAAGAACCCTCATGAATACCGTGAGGCACAAAGAGATTCCCCAAAGGTTAATGTGTGGTGTGTACTAATGCACGACCGAGTCATCCGGCCTTCCTTTTTTAGAGAAAAGACGGTCTCATCAGTCGTATACTTAGACTGGAAAATTTCTTATTTTCACACCTAGAACAGCTTCAGCCACATGTCTTTTTGGAACAAGATGGTACACCACCTCATTCGTTCTCACCATCGTTCGTAGTTCTTTGAATGACCGTTTTACAGGAAGATGGATTGGACGAGGAGGTCCAATTCCTTGGCCACCCAGATCACCTGATATAACGCCGCTGGACATTTTCCTTTGGGGATTTGTAAAGGACAACGTTTACAGGAGGAGAGTGTCAAACATTTATGACCTAAAAGCCAGAATTACAACCGCAATAGCCTCTGTGGATGCCGACATGCTTGCCAGAACCTGGCATGAAATTGAATATCGACTTGATATTCTCCGTGCGACGAAGGGGCACACGTGGAAGTTCATTGACAAGGGTCATGAAACTTTTTGAGTCTGTCTAACCATTTATGTTATTAATTTTAATCTATATTTATTATTTTATGAGTTGTTAAACATCAAAATGGGTCCGGGACTCTGTATTTTGAAAGTGATGAAAGACAAGAAACTAGAGGCAATTTATTACTCTTAAAAATCACATTACTTTCCTTTAATAATTGCTATTACTGTCAATGGGGAAAACGGTCAGAATCAAGGTCCAATTCAAGTTCGCCAAGTAAAAATCATTAGAAATTAGCTTTCAACTTCAATAACACAGTAATAGAAAGCGTCGTGAGAAGTTCAAGGAAGGTCCTATATTTGAGCCATAGTCAAAATTTAGACTTAAGGTTGCTTTCTCCGCTTGTTTCGGAAGATTAAGGAGAAATTATAACAAAATAACTACTACTTAACAGTATATATTTATAAAACTTAGTAAGTTATATAACAGACAGTAAATTGTAGACTAATACAAAAATAATGGTTAAGAAAAAAAATTTCCTAATTAATTCAGGATTAAATGTAGCAAATTTGACAGATCAATTTGGAATAAGGAAAAACATTTTCAGTCTAGAATGTAACTTTGCTCAAACAGCAATGCAACGCATACAACGGCTGTTGGTGCTACATAGTATCTATAAGTTCAGAAAAGATTATCTCTTATTGCTCTAATAAGAGATAGTCTCTTCTGAACCAATATAGTTTAAATAAATTATAATTAATTAGTCTAATGAAATTTTTGGATCTCGTATTGGAAGCCCACAATAAATAGGACTTGAATCCTATTTATTGTGTTTTACACATCGGTTTGTCTCTTTCCAGTATGTTAAGATTCTTAGGAAAAGGACGAAGATTGCATTTCCTTAAAACAAATAAGATGTGCTAAATAGGATTCAAGTCCAAGACCGAGATGGCCATTTCCTGTGCGTTATTGTTTCCTGCCAAACATGTTCTTCTATCGCACCAGCTCTGTGTAGTGTAACGCTACCGTTCTGCAGAAGAAAATTTTCATCAATTGCACCTGCATAAGGCCGTACAGAAACAAACTTCGATGGTGAAACCATGCTTATCCTCAGGTGATATGCAGAGATGTCCAATGCACGCATTCTCGCCGGTGAGGAAAGAGGAAAAAGCTACATAAATTGGCTGATCTTCTCGTATGAAGGCCTTCTTCCCGAAAACGTCTACGGATTACATAGTTGCAGCAAAGGAAGATCTGAACTGAATTATGACAGAGGTCCTGTACTAGAGCTGGAAAATGCACTTCGAAACTAATTGAAAGAACCGATTTACTTCATTGAACGAATGAATAGTTGATTCCAGAAAACGGAGTTGTAGCTCTTTTATAGTTCACGGTGAGCTGTTATTGGAAGCATGCCAGGAATAGATTCGTGCTATTTGTTCACGAAAGGATGCACTTTACTGAACGAGCGAAAGCCTAAGTTCTGCCAAGATCTCGTATTGGAAGCATGCCAGGAAAGTTCCATTCCTATTTTAAGGGCGAAAAGAATGTTTGTTTTCCCATAGTAAAAGTGAGTTTAATTTTTATCATATCCCAACTTTTCCGAATGTTTTTAATTCTAACATTTTATTGTTAGTTCTATGTAGAACGGAGGTTTTAGGCGATCTCGAAGCTACCGTTGAAAGAAATCAGTTCTGGGAGTTATAGATTAGATTTCCATGCAGATTATTTGAAAAATATTAATCAATTCTTTGAAGCTTGTAGAATTCGTGTTCTAAAGCAGTGATCTCAAAGCCTCGAAAGTCTTCGGTCCTCGAAGCAATTTTCCACCGCCCACGAATGCATTTAAATGTAAATACGACGATGCTTATTGACATAGAGATATGGATTGAGCTCATGCGCGCGACTGCTGTTGAATGAGAATAGATTGAATGACTAGATTGGATCTTTGCCGCTGTAATGCTTGCATACCAAGCTATGTGACTGGAGGATAAGGTGGAAAAACTTCCCACTTCCGTAGAATCAGTAGTTTGGTCGGCCGACAGGATGGTACGCCTTCTGTACCTTGATGTTTCTGGCTTATTTTATACGGGGTACTTCAAAACAATTATTCAGAAATATGCATGTCGGTTAGGAACATGATAACAGGTAATAATCACATAAGAACATCGGGGTTGCTCTACATGCAGACAAACACAGAAATAAAACACGTAAGATGGGTCACGAATAATGAGTATTTATAAGACAAAGAAAAGTATACGCCACAGTAATGTTTAAAATGAAATTGTTAAAGCACGTGTTCGAAGTTGCGGCCTACAGATACAGTACACCCCTCAAAACGCCGACGCATCAATCGACGAAAGTTTGCAAAATTGTCGGGTGTATTAGCAACAAACCATCTGCAGCAACGATGCGTGCCACAAGGTTCATGTCCTGCCGCCCAACCGGTATAGTGGTTAGCATCGCTGACTGCCGTACCGAAGGGCCTGGGTTTGAATCCCGGAGAAGGCATAGATATTTGTAAATGTATAGTGTTAGTGCGGCATGGAGGCACTCTAAATATGCGGCCAGCCGAAAGTCCTCTCGTGTGGTTTGGTGGAAGGGGAGAGGGTGGGAGACCCTCGTACCCGTCCCCCTGGGGTGCTCTCCATCAAAATTGGGGGCGGAACTGAGCCAAATCCCACTGTCACCTGTTAGGTGCTCAAGACTGCTGCCAACGGCAGGCGTAAATTTGCGCTCCTTGCCACGAGGAATTTCGTGGGCTTGAGCTGACTGCGTCAGACAAGCGAGCACTATACTAGGCTTTTCACGTAGCTTCAAAAAAAGGAAATCAGTAGGGAATTGGTCCAAGTATCGAGGCATGAGCAGGAACTGCTTTAGTAGCAACTTCTTGTATTAAATCGTCGGAATTGCTCTCTGAACGGTTTCAGATTTTAAATTACTTCCAAAGAGGAGCTTTTTTTTTTAACATTTTTTGGCTTACCTTTATTTATTAAATATCATGTTCTTCGCACTTAAACCATAAAATTGAATTCAACAGCGATATCGCAAATAATTTTAAAATGAGCATATCTTTAGAATTTCCGATACACAGTCTCGTGCGTTGGAGATAAAAATGCTTTTTCTGTACAACGTTGCCATTGCTTGCTTTGAAATCGTTCAGTTATTAACCAAATATTCGTTCAAGTTTTACAAAATATGAAATCGATAATAAAACAAATTCCAAATTTGAAATTTGGACTTCCAGATGCTCATATTCGGTAGAAGATTAAGTTATTCAAAATTGGATGGCTCTAAGTACCGTTGTTTTATCACAGTGCGAGAAACATACATACACTTATAGAAATTCTTCATTAATTAATTTCTTTAAATATAATACAGGGTGATAATATTTGGTGGCAACAATTTGAAAAGGGAAACAACGCTTTTAGTGAAGCAAGGCAAAATGCCGAAACGAAATTAATAGTCCTGGGCAAACTGGCCCTTTGGACTAAAAAGAATTCAAGCCTGTGAGCTACTTTTACATTATGTATTCGTTCTATCATGCAGTTTAAGTATTTATTCTAAAGAAACACTAGCAAGCTTCAGTAGCCGGCTAGTAACATCATTTGTATTAACTAAAGAGAAAAAATATTTGCATTCTAATGAAATTTTTTCTTATTTGCCAGATTATGATTCTAAAGTAATAAAACTTCATGAGAATATTAATAACGTACTTTTAGACTTGGGAAACTTAAAAAATTGCTTGTGCAAAAAAGAAAAAATAATAAAATCTGAAAGCTTTTAGATTTTTTCATTTACAAACACATAGGCGTTTCGACAGCATTTGGGCTAACGCCACATTGTGTCAAAAATATTTAAAAAGAGCATATCTTTGGAATTTTCGATAGACAGTCTCGTGCGCTGGAGATAAAAATGCTTTATTCCCTACAGTTTGCCTCTGCTAGCTTTGAAATTTTGAGTTCTTTAATCAAAAATTCGTTAAAGTTTTACAAAATATGAAGCAGACAATAAAACAAATTCCAAATTCTAGGTGCCCATATTCGGATGGAAGACTTTGTTGTTGAAAATTTGGTGACTCCAGGTACAGTTGTTTTTTCGCAGTGCGAGAAAACTACATACATTCATGTAGACTCTTCATTATCTAGTTTCTTTAAGTGTAATACAGGGCGGTAATATAATATTTGGTGGCAACATTTTGAAATTTTGAAAAGTGATTCGGATATTTAAAGTGATTCGACGCAAAACGCCGTTTTTTTTTAGCCCATCTGGGATAACGCCCATTTGGACTAAAAATTCTTTCGGGGTACCAAATATAACAAAATTACAAGTTAAATCACAAAAGAATATGATAGATTGGCATATAAGGGAAAACAATCAACTTTAAATTTTTTATTTATTATTCAACCCCTCGATGCAAATTGAAAGTGACGTCAAAAGTCTCGGTTTTTGAAATTAAATATCTCAGTCAGTTTTTGTCTTATGGGAGTGAAACCTTTTGTACTTCCAAGAGTAAGAAATGTTCCTAAATGTTAGGACCGGACGAACGTATGAAAAATTAGATTTCTTAATTTTTACAAAATTTGTTTCTTAAATTTAAAACGACCAAAACATCATCATTTGAAACGCTTCTGTAATTCCTCCTTCTACGAAGTAAAAAGGAAGTATGGTAATTGAGAAAAATTTCGGGTGTCATATTTCAACGAAAATATCCATTTTGACTGTTATCGAATGCAATTTAACGATGTTTTTGCATGACATCCGTAAGTAAGGACAGAATAAAGGACTCTTTTTTTCCCAAAAAAAATTATAAAACTGATTTAAAATGGATTCTGAAGAGATTTTTTGTAGCATCTGTGCGTATGTACGTATGTATGTATGTATTTCGCAGAACTCAAAAACGAGTAGCTTCAGAACGTTGAAATTTTGTATAAAGGACTGATTATGTTGTTCTTAGCTTCTCGTTAAGTTTTTTATGCCTTTAGTTAACCTACATGCAATAATTGTAGAATTATCAACAATTTAAAAGTTGACTTCTAGATTAATACTTGTTCGGAGTGTTATTCTATCTTAATTGGTTTAAAGATTTTTTAAGTGCAGCTAAGCCTATTTTTCATTTAACATAGCAGCTATGTTTATTTACATTTGAAACTTAGCAGAATAGTGGATTTGTTGTCAATCTAGAGAAACTAAGCTTCGCAACAACAAAGTAACGTCTTCTTTTACTCTTGCGAATTATGTCAAATCATACTTGATCAGTTCGGGAATTTATTCGAGGAAAAACGTGTTAAGATTTAGTTCGAAATTTTTAATATAGATATTTTGAGTTTTTATGCATTTTTGCCACGTCACAAAGTGAGAACTGAATTAAATGAATGAGAAATACTGAATCGTCTGTGAAAAACTGTTTCTTTACTTTTTTTTCTTTTTCTTCTTCTTCTTTTACACATCGGTTTAGATTTATTATAATATTTGAATAGAACATGTGGCAGCGATTAGGTAATTCTTCAGATGATATACATAATTTTTGTGCATTCTGAGTTATAAAATGAATGATATGTAAGGCTATTAAGTGAACCTAGAGCCAGAGTGTGGCTATGGTAAAAAAATATAGTGAATTTTAAAGAGTGCATTTATTCTATTGTGGTTTATGCGCTATCGATGAAGTAGATTTAACTCAATCCAATAAGTTTAAATGAAATGCAAACTGCGTATAACTTAATATTCCGTACGAGGAAGTAATGTGGTGTATACATCAGAGTTTTTTTTAAATATATGTTTATGACTAAAAGGAGCGAAAGTGAAGGCTGGGTAAAGGCTTTTGTGAACACGGTGTACACTGGCTCAAAAAAGTACACTCATGGACAAAAAAATTAGCGCACCAAGAAATAATTGCGGGATCGTAACAAAACTTGCCATGAAGGTACATGTCGGGGAGATATGCAAATGATTCGAAATGCAGCGTGTTTGCGCATTACGTATAGCCGGTAGAGGGCGTTGAGCGTCGTACTCCGTGGAGTATAAAACAGGTAACCAAAGCTTGTTTGAGTGTGCTGAACCATTTACAAAGGAAGAGCTGAGGTAGACACGCCATTACGCCGTGTTCGAAGACAATATGAGCAGTTGTCGCAGTTTGAGAGAGGGAGAATCGTCGGGATGATGGAAGTTGGGTGGTCAACTAAGCGAGTAGCTCGTCAATTATGCCCCTCTGATTGTGTTGTGAGGAGGTGTTGGGACCAGTGGACCCGAGAGATGTCATGTGCACGAAGACCAAGCTCAGGACGCCCTCGACAGACCAGTCGTCGAGCAGACCGCCACATCGTAAGAAATGCACGCGTACAGCCAGCTGCTTCATCGACCGCCATCCAGGCACAAGTAGTACCTTCATTAGTGGCCCCTGTGTCTTCTCGAACCATACGAAGGCGCCTGGCTGAAGGACAGTTGGTATCGTGGCGCCCATTAAGTGTGCTGCTCTTGATGCCCACCCATCGACGCCTTCGTTTGGAGTAATGTCGAGCACGAGGAAACTGGACTGCAGCGGAATGGAACCAGGTCATCTTTAGCGACGAATCCAGATTCAATCTCGGCAGTGATGACAATTGTGTTCGTGTGTGGATAGTACGTTGTGAACGCCTCCATCCTACCTTTGCTGTACAGCGACACATCGCTCCCACAGCTGGTGTGATGGTATAGGGTGCCACTGCTTACAATACACGGTCACCCCTAGTATTGTTCCGTGGCACCATGACAGCCCAGCGATATGTTCATGAAATCCTGCAACCACATGTGTTGCCTCTCATGCAACGACTTCCAGGAGCCATTTTTCAACAAGACAATACTCGGCCTCATACGGCAAGAGTGTCACAAGACTATCTCCACACTGTTACTAGCCTTCCTTGGCCTGCTCGATGCCCAGATTTGTCTCCAATCAAGCATATCCGGGATCATTTGGGACGACGAGTTGGGCATCCCAAGAGTTTGAACGAACTAGAGGCAAGGTTACAGCAAATATGGAACGAAATGTCTCAAGACATCATACAGAACTTGTATGACTCAATGCCCGATCGTATCGAATCGTGCATTCGCGCCACAGGGGGTTCAACGGAGTATTAACTCCTCCGTTCTTTTGCCTTTTTCTCCGAAATAAATTATCCTTTTTCTCGGAAATAAATTATCCTTTTTCTTTGATTTTCTTATCATTTACTCATATCAAAGTCGTCATTACTTATGTAAAATTTCGTTTCATTTTGACGACTCCTTCTTGGTGCGCTAATTTTTTTGTCCATGAGTGTATTTGGGCATAAGAAACTTTCAAACTTTCACTGATAAAATTCGGCTCATTCCAAAACTAAACATTTATCATTGCTTTCTGCGTCTAAATAATGCTAAATTTTCTTAAGAGGAAGTCTATTACATACCATTAAGTAGTAAATGTATTATTTTAAATACCTTGCTTTAAATAAAACGTTAAGAAAGTATTTCGAGATTGCGATGCAAATGTTATAAAAAGCCAATTCTAGCATTCTTTTCTTACAGAAGGTTTTTTATGTCTGAAAAAGATGCAGTTTAAGGTTTTGGAGCTTCTTTGTTAAAAGGTAGTTTGAAATAGAAATTGAAGTTTCTTTTGATGGATACAATTTTACAATGTTTCATTGGAATCATAAGAAATTTCAGAAGAAAGTAGCTGAATATATTATTCAATTTAATTTTGATAAACTGTAAAATAAATTTGATTGGAAACAAACTACGACCAAGGTATTCAAATAAATTCACTAAACTTTAAGAAAAGTGGATAATTGGAAATACGATTTATAATTCTAAAATCGATGAAGTCAGATTGAATTTAAATGCCCAACGTATATTTAGCAAATTTATTAATGCAGAAACTGTCATAAATAGCTTAAGAAAATAAAACTTTTATGGCCGAATGGCTAGAAAAATCCATTTCGCAGTACAGCAAATCAAAAAACATAATTTCTTAAAAAGCCTCAGAATTTTTGGAATTCCGCTGTACTTTCAGATGAAAGTAAATATTTTGTGTTAAATATTTAATATTTTGGAATAAAGTAAATGGGTAGCGAAAACAAATGTAATTGATGTAGCAAAACCTAATAATGAACTTCAAATGGAAAAACTTATTCCTTCAATAAAACATGGTGGGAGGAGCCAGATGGTCTAGGGCTGAATAAATGCTTGCAGCGTTTAAATTCTACGTTTTATTGATGGAAAAATAGATAATTTTATGCATTTGAATATTTTAAAAATAAAATTTGAAATACAGCACATCAAAAGGGGGCATATTGTCGCATTAAAACTTTATCAAGACAATGCTCTGAATCATAATACTCATATTTGTAAACTGTGGACCTAGTGTACCTATCCTCATGTAATGAAAGAGGTTGCGTTTTATCCAAACTTCAATTCTATTGAGCATCTTTGAAGTCATTTGCAAGACAAAATGTATAAGAACTGAATTTGCCAAAAAATAAATGCCCTTCGAGAAAAACTCACCATAAAATTGGAAAAAATAGAAGCAATTCCTAATCAAAATCTTAACGAAATGCAAACCTAAAAGACTTAGTAAATTTATGAAAAGGAAAGATGGTTCAATATATTATTAGAGAATTTTTTATGGAATTTTTTTAATATGTTTATGTGCCCCAGTACTTTCTTGACTATTATTTTCTCGTTTGTACACGAAAAGTGTAAAATTTAATATTTATTTTTAATTAATTTTAAGACTCTTCGATTTCGTTCGGCTCTAAGATTTGGAATGTAAGAAAAGTATGTTGTATAAATTAAAATTTAGTTATTCTTTAAAAAACGTACCTCAAAGCTTCTTCTGTTCCAGTACTTTTTTGACTCACTGTATATCTTTGGCCTTACCATTGATTCCAAGTAAGCATAACAAATTTTAAAATACATCAGCCATGGATATAAGGACACATTTTATGCATTGTACACTGCGCAAGAAAGGGGGGGCAGTTCTATATCTCCTGTTCTTGTGGGCCGATTGACGAAATTCAAATTGCGTTATTCATGTCTCGAAAGAGCGACTTACGATATACATTAGTTTTATATATAGCGTTGTTCTAACAAAGGTATTTTGACACAAAATCGGACTTTTTCTGAAATAACATACCAGTGTTTTTCCATATTCCGATTATACGACTCAAACTATGCCTAGATATTAAATTTTATAAGTTTTGGTGAGAAATTTATGGAGAAATTTAAAAATTTATCTCGACGGATTTTGCTCAGTTTGCGCCAAGGATAATTCACTAGGCGAACTTCTTAATTTATAGCAACGTATTTGCTGTCCTCTTCCCCCCTGCAGTGTACGAATAAAATGCATGTTTTATTGATACTACCCAGCTGAAATCGAGCAAAAATAAAGAGTCAAATGCTACAGAGATTCTGCCTTCGAAAATGACTAGGCATGTGCTCCAAGGTTATTGCCACTAAATAGGAAAGACTTCATCAGAAACTAGCTATCTTTATGTTTAGTTTTCAGAATCTGAGCGAACTATGAACGTAAGTTTCTAAATTTATCTCGAGATTATAGTCAGTGACGAAAATATATTTCTTTAAGTCTGGCTTCTTCTGTTAAGCATGTAGTCTAAACTGTTAAGCTGCATAAACGTTGAGTGAAGAATTTCACATTTTTAGTTCCTTTTTTCAAACTACTTTCGAACTGTCTGCCAATATGATTCACTGCTAGTCTAAAAACGTTCGTGTTTTTTTGCCTCAGCCGAACTGTTGCTTAGATTTCATATTTAGAAATTTCAGTTACATGAAATATTATCCGCAGAGAATAATTTTGACGTGAACAACTATTTAAGCCTGCAATCTAATTTTCTACATAAATGGGTAAAAATATCTTGAAAATTCCTTTTTCGATCCCCGTCGTACTATTACTCACAATATTTCACGCAATAATCTTTTTTATGTCCTTAAACTTATATTTCTGAAAAGACCTAAAAGATTCAACCTTCTGAAAAGACCTCATCTAACTTAACACCTAGAAGATGTGGAACTGTTATTCGTTTTACAAAGAAATTCGATCCAATAGAAAATAGTGAGTTATTGACAATACACACTCGCAAATTCTTTGATTTGTCTTATGAATTATAATAATACATTTCTCATCAATGTAACATTGATAAGAAATTAAAAACTTATATGCTTCGTAATTGTTCTTAATAATATAAGGTATTTCTCCCACCTTCAAGCATGCCTTCGGAGTGTAATTGGAAGCATACTCGAAGCGTATTCGAGAGGTCCGAAGCTCGAGTCTCGGCGAGGACATTGCTGATTTTTCCTGTCTCCTGCTTCAAAAAATTCCTAATGACTCTACAGCGGCGCCCGAACTAAAAAAGGTGGTGGATGATGATTCTCCACCACTAGGATTGGGCGATTGGGTCCCCTAATCCCTAATCGCCCTTTAAAAAGGGGAGTATATAGAGTATTTCTCCTGCCTCCAAGCATGTCTTCGTGGTGTAATTGGAAGCATACTCGACGCGTATTCGAGAGGTTTGAGGTTCGAGTCCCTGCAAGGGCATTGCTCATTTTTACATCTCTCAACATCAAAAATCCTAATGGCTCTACAATAATACTGTGACATTTTTCAATATTAATGAAATGTTTCCTGAGCTACTTTCTGTTCATGTACCACAATTTCTACAGAGGCTGTTTGCACAATTTTTAGATGATTTTGCTTTGCTGTAAAAAAATTTATCTGCTTGGAATTTTTTTAAATGCAACTATATTTTGAAAGTATAAATTATCGTCTGTTACTTATGCAAAGTGTCGCTTTTGAAGAAGCAGTGGATGTAAGGATATGTTTGTGTCCTTTCTGAAGAAAATTATTCGTATCTAGTTATTAAGTAAAGGTTGTAAAACCACGGTTTTCTATATCTAAAGCTATATTAAACAATGCTGTCATCAACAAAGGAAGGAAACGTCAAAATTTAGTATGAACTGGAAAAATTGTTCCAAATACGTATCCAACAAAAAAACGGAATATTTCGAATGTTTCAGACGTAACAACTTTAATGTTAAAAGAAAATCCGGCAAGTCAAAGGGCATTTGCAAAATCCTTAAAATGCTCAGTATCAACTGAAAACTAAGTGATTGACTCTGATTTGAATTTTAAGAAGGCGAAAAAAAACATAATGTGCATCGTCTTTCTCCACGACATATCGCCGAACGCGGAACTCGCTGCAGAATTCTTTATGAGAAACATTTATCTGGAGAAAAATGGAAAAATGTTGTCATAATAGACGAATCTTGGGTGTACTTAGATGTCTGCAATAAAAAGAGATCCATTTATTATCATCAGAGAGGAGAAAGAAATCTTAAAGCAAGGAATCTTCAAGGAATCTAAGGAAAGTTTTTCTAAGGGATCTATGATTGTTGCTGGTTTTTCATATAACGGCAAATTAAAAATAAAAAGAGTGGGGGAAAATGCTAAGATCAGTTCCACATATTATCAAAGCTGTATTTTATACCCAGTTTTGAAATATGAAAACCCTTCTTCTTACACACAGTGTTATCTATCAATCAGTAGAACTCCATCAAGACAAAGCAAGCAGCTACACGTCAAGATCTACTGTTAATTTCTTGAAAAAATTAAACAAGAAACGGTTATGAAGGCCATATCCTTCACTCATATCCCTACTAAATCTGCTGATCTATTACCAATGTATTTTTGCTCTTTGGGACTTTTAAAAAGGGTCTTGTTCAAACGTCGAGCTACAACCTCCTTAGACTTTGGATAGCGATTCGAGAACAATGTGATAAAATTTAAATGTGAATTCCGATACGACGAAATTCATTATTGTTTTGGAAATTACGGTGTATGAAGGTAGTGAAGAATAAGAGTCATCAAACAGAGCATTTAAAACATAAAAATTTTGTGCAAAATATTTCTCTAATTGGTGAACAGCCTCTGTATACATTTGTTAGTCGAAATAAGTTGTTAATTTTGTAAACATGAATTATTTTATTGATATTTCTGTCATCAGTGTAAAATACAAAAATTGCTTTTAATGCCATTACATACCATAACAACAGGATTTCTCTCTATCTAACTCTTCTAACTATACTATACACTATGATTAATTTTAAAATAAAACATGGTAATGCAAACAACAGAATTTTGTAGCGAGATGTATTACGACCGTTCGTTTTTCATTTTCATTCATAAGTTAAAATCAGACAAAAAGGCAACCTTATATTGACGAAAATTTTGAATAAAACTCTTATCATTTTAAATAACCAAAGAGAACTTAAATATACACAGGCGGTGGAGCAGCGATTACCGTATTTACTCGCGTATCCCCCCTTTTTACTTTCTTGTACGAAGTAAAGGAAGTATTGTAATCACGAAGACAATGACCCAGTAGAACAGGAGTAAACATTCCTCTACATTTTTTTATGAAAGGAAAATTTGAATTCCTTGTGCTAAACTTTAATCAAAACAAAGTTGGAATATTCAAATGCTGCTCTAAAATGATAAGTAAAATTGTAAGATTTTAAAAAATAAAAATAAAACAAGAAGCCTATAATAATGACATTAAAGTGACATTTCACTATCAGATCCAGATGGAAAATAAAAACATGTGTGGCATTTGAATAATCTAAGTAAGTTTTCTTATGTTACAAATTGCGTTAAAAAACGATATTTAATTTTTATACTATGTTTTAAAATAGCCCAAACCAAAGTCCTTTAATGTAACAATTTAAGAGCAGTCAAAATATTTTCCTGCCGACCTCAAATGGTTATTTATGTTTAATTTTCGCCATGCTTAAATTTTTACCCTTTTATTCTTAAAGAAATTTGAATTTATGCTAATTCGTAAATTGATTTCTTATTTTCTAAAGAATAAATAAATTTTAAAAGATGTAAGTTTTCGTAAATAAGAAGTCTTCAAATTTTTCTGAATGGAAAGCATTAAAACTGTGGTTTTCTTTTCTAGAGCCGTTAAAAACTATAATTTTTGGTGTCTAGAAAAAGGGTTCCTCTACTTTTTTTTAAGGTTGGGGGAACTCTACCAATCTCAGAAAAATGAAGGTTAAAAAACGACCGAAAATATAGGAATGCTGCATGCATTTTGTCTGGAAAATGAACAGAAAAATTATTATTTTATATTACTGTTACGACCGCGGTAAGATAGCTTCCTCTGAAGGCAAGTTTAGAGTTGCCAGATTTGGCGCGAAATCGTTAATTTGGCGACATTTTGCGACAAATTTGCGATATGCCCTAGACGGATGGAAAACATACTTGAACGAATTCTTAGCGGTTTCGCCCAGAATGCTCTCGAAGGCAGGGCAAAAGCTATATAAATCCTTCCTGTACACGGAGTAGCAGTATATCGTAGCTCATCATCGAATGAATCGTGAGTCTTATCGTGAAGAGTACCATGAGTGTGATGGTCTCCGAGAGCGATCAACCGAGTCGGAATCTGTGTTTAGCGTTTTGCCGTGAAGCTGTCTTCACCGTTATAGCCTGATAGTCTGAAAACTGTGTTGCTGATTGTTTCAGCGTGTTTTCCGTAGTTTTTCAACGACTGTAACGAATCTTTGGAATTGTCTTCTGTAATACTGACGAATAAATTGTGTTTTGATTCTTTACCAAGTGTTGCCATCAATCACTCCAAATCCGCAAAGCCATAGAACGCAGCAATATCTTATTTATAAAAGCAGATTAATTTCATATTAAATTAGGTAACAATAACAACAGAAATGAAAAATATTCTTTATAGTTTCATTTTAATATTTACTAAATTTTCTTCGCTATAACAACTATTTCTCTCTTTTGTTTTCAGTAATCTGTTAAAGATATTAATTAGGAAATGGTTCTTTTAGAAATTAAATTGTTTTCTTGTAATTTAAAATGAATAATATTTGATTTTCTTCGACGGGGTCTATGGCTGAAAGCAGTTCCGAAGAAGACAATTTTTTCCCATTTAATTTATCAGCTTCTTAAAAATAAGAGCACAAGAAGATTCTCAACTTTTTTTTATTAAGTCATTGTTTCAAAGTACTCCTCTCCTTAAGTAGTTAAAGCATCTACCCAAAATCTCCCTATGTATGCTCTATTTCATATACCTTTTATATCTATATACTATCTTTGAAAGCTTCCTTCTCACTGTAAGTTAAAAATGGAGCGTGACAAAATTTTTTGCACAGGTTTAAATGATTAATTTTATTTAAATGAACTCAAGTGGTGCAACTTTCGTAACGCATTGCTAGAGTTACAAAGCGTATAATTTTGTATACGAATACAAATAATGTTATAAAAACTTTTAAAAGAGTACGATAACAGAACTGAAACAAAACCTTGTTATGGTGAGAATTATTTAAAATATATCAATTAAATATGTATTGTAAAAATTACAAATTCTTCTAAGTTAGCTTTACTACATGAAAAATAGCAGGATTCTTATACATATTTCGCTGCTCTTTTTATAGAGAATTAAGGAAGGAAAAAGAAGCGTATAAAATAACTCTCAATTGCTACAGAATTTTAATTCAGTTTCATTGAATTTTATTTCATCGCAATAACAGGCCAGTAAAAAAAGTGCGCAGAAGCTCTGTAACCGAGATTCCAAGATGTTTTAATATATGTTATTAATTTTACCAAAGGTATAAATGTTAAGGAAATTTATTGCCATCGACAAGTATCAAAATGTTAATAACACTTATATGTTGTTTTTTAAATGCGTACTTTCTTCCACTGCTAAGTAATATGCTGTTAATATTTCGACGACAAATGAAAAATATTAGGCATATTTTTCTGCGTGAAATGGCAAAAGCTTCCCGTTTTTCATGAGGCCTTTCTTCGGAAAGTAAAAAATAATCATAACTCTCAGGAGATGATAAAGATGTTCAAATATTAATTATATTACGTCAGATATCATTCATGAAATATTGCAGTGACAAACCTAAAAGTACTTCTGTCGTCAGAAGTTTAAATTAGTTAAAATTATCACTTTTATACTGCTTAAAAATGCCATTACTTAATTGAAATAATATCTGATTATTAATCAAACTGGTATTATATATTTCCAGAACTTTGACAATTTTTATTTCGAAAGATTACAAACTTTGCTTAAATTGAGAAAAGCATTGGGGGGGAACTTGTTATTGTCACCAAAGTAAGGTAGAAAAAAGATTGAAAAGTAGTTGAAAAATTAAGCACTGATTGTAATTCGATAGGATTTAATCCAGTTTGCCAAGTAAAAGAACTTTCACAACTTTTGCACTTTTTTTTTGGCACGAAAAAAGAGAATTAAATATCTTTAAACGAAAATATTTGCTTTATAACCATAACGGACATTTATTGCATTAATTTTCATATTAATTTTCTATTTATGAATCTGTCTTTTTTATTGTTAACTATTTATGATAATAGATTTAATTTGACACCGTTTTTTCTCCCCTCTACTATTCATTATAATATTATGTTAGTCCCACATTATCCAAAATACAAAATATCTGATTGTAATGAAACTTTTCATCCGAAAAAGGTTCTTAATAAAGTTAGGGAAAAGAACATGAAAGTAGTACCTTTAGTGAGGGTAGTAATCCCAAATCTATGATTTTCTGCCAAAGTTTTAGTAGCTTTTCAAAGCCTTCGGCCCAGAAACTTGGTGGCCGGGAGTGCAAAAACAGAACAACCTCATTTCGGATGTCCTGTGAGGAATGGAAGATAGCGCAAGCAAGATGTAGCTGCAGGTGTGAAAAAAGTAGAAATCCGAAGGAACGATGTCTGGCTATATGGTGTTTGTGGCAAAAGATCCCATTCGAGTCCGTACAAAGTCCATCTGGTGAATGCAGACACATGTGGTCATGCATTATCCTAATGGAACATTACCTTTCTGAGCAAGAACTCAGTTCGACGATTTTTTTTTATAGCAGCGTCAACGCGAACTAGCATTTCGCTGTAGACCTTACTCTCGAGGGTTTCACCTTCTTCCAGATATTCTTTATGGATAATACCACTGCATTCTCACCAGATACAAAACATGATCTCTTTGTTCGTCAAACTGCACTTTGCAAGGCTGCCGACGGGCTCACCGGACAAGCCAACCCCCTTTTCAGCCTGTGTAGTTGAAGTAAATCCACTTTTCATCACAAGGGACGGTCTAGTCAAAAATTTTGTAGTTGTGTTGATATTCGAATAGATAAGTGCAAGTCCGAACACGTCTGTTCTTATCTCCTTGAGTCAGCTCATGCGGCACCCAGCGAGTGAACTGGTACATCAAGTTTATGCTACGCATAGCGCGACTAATGGACATGGCACTAACATCTAACTCCTTAGCAAGCTATCGAGTGGTTACATACTGATCTTCTTCCACAAGTTTCGCAGGCGGACCTTATCAACATCAGTGGGCAGGCCAGAATGCTCTGATTCTTGGATGTCATAGTCCTTGTTTTTGAACTTTGGGTACCAAACCTTCCCAGAGTCAAATGATACAACATTAAAAACCTTCAAAACATTAGTTCCTAAAGGTGTACACATCATTTGATGACATTCTATAGCTGACGTTTCGAAACAGAAACTGGAAGCAAAGGATTATTGAAAATCTGGTAGCGTGATAGTTCCATTTCAGAACTTTGTACTTCATGATATCGGTACCTTTCTAACAAATTTCACAAAGCATGTCTCTTTCTTTCAAATGCCAAAAATCGTTTGACGAAATATGATTAAACACTCCAACCCGAACTGTTTGTGAAGACGATATTTGCGGTGGCAGGAAACTTGCATTAAAACCCGATAAAAAAAATACATGTAAACGTGTTTCATTTTATTTATTATAATTTTGGTCTGAAAGGAAAATGACATAATGCTATGAAAGAAAGCTAAAATATTATAAGTGATATCTATAATACTATTATAAGTATCTAAACCGCCAATAGTTTCTATAAGTCTCTAATTAGACGGATGGTCGCCCAGACGGTATAGTGGTTAGGGAAGCCTGACTGCAATACCGAAGAGCCCGGGTTCAAATCCCGGAGAATGCATGGTTGCAAAATTGTCTTTCCCTTCATAGGAGGTAACGGTGGCGCCTATTAGGTGCTTCCACAATAAAATGGCCATCATTTCTGGTCTTAGGAGTGGTCAGTGCAGTTATAGGCAAGTGCCCGCCATTGGAGAAAAATAACGTGTAGACGGATGAGTTATTAATGATGATTAATTAGAGTTATTGCTCCATAGAGTCACTGCTCGCTGAAAAATGTAGCTTCGCCTGTTAATTCTACTAAGTTCAATTCGAAATGTTCAATCTAATCGGCTTGAATGCAGAAAAATAGAGTTCAGATTATTGTGAAAATGATATTATGTATAAAGGTTAATGGGCATCTCAGAAGTGATTTTGAATAACTGTATTTTCTTTCCAGCAGACGATCATTATTTAGAAGGTATCTGTTAGTAGACTCATAGTAAAGACAAATGGCATATGTGGTTGTTAAGTCTCAGGAAGTAAACTATTGGGTTTCTGTTTCAGGGAATTCCTGTGTTGTTACGGATTTCCTATTACACAAACAGTTCATTAACAAAAATTTTGGAGCAGGATGTCGGAACACTTTAGCACGTTGCAACAGCTAGAATTTTAAAGAAATTTTGAGTTTTATTACTAAACAGCATTTGAAGAAATTTATCCTGATCCTGATCATGAAAGTAGCATTTTTATCTCCTGAGCTGTCAAAATGTAATTTACAGCTATAAAAGCTCTAAAAAAATATATCGAAGCATCATTGCTGCAATTTTTTAACCGCATTAAAAAAATTCTTAAACATTTTGTATTTAATTATATATCGAAAAAACAATTAAATTCTTTTATCTATTATTCATTTTAAATATATTGGGTTGGCAACTAAGTAATTACGGATTTCACTCATAGATGGCTTCAGTTGAATTTTTAGGTTTGCAGACGTAGTACAAATGTAAAGCACATTTTGTTATTTGATAGTTGGCAATTCAGCTGTGAATCAGTAAAAAATGTTTTTTAATCGGTTGCGTAGTTTTCGTTTGGCGTTCATTGAAAAATGGAACATCAAAAGGAACATTTTCATCATATTTAGTCCAAAGGGATTTAGTCCCGAAGGACTATTACTTTCGTTTGAGCGTTTTGCGTCGTTTCACAAAAATGTCCGATTCACTTTTCAATTAGTGCTAATGTTTCTTTTTTGGTAATTGAAGTTGCATTGGGTTGGCTATTGGAATTTTTGGAATTGTATTATGTTGGTTATCGGGTCTGTATTGGATGGATTAATGGAATTGTATTGGGTTGACTATTGGAATTATATTGGGTTTGTTTTTGTGTACGTATTAGGTCTAGTTTAATGTTTGTTTCGTTCGGCAAGTTTTCATATTATTAAGCAAGATCCCTTTGGACGTAATCTAAAATCTGAATCCTTTCAGATTTTTTGCTATTTTATTTCCGCAAAGGGAAAACGCATCGCAAGCTCATAAAAAGTTATGTGCTGTTTATGGTAACGAAGCCTTAAAAGAACGGCAGTGTCAAAATTGGTTTGCCAAATTTCGTTCTAGTGATTTTTCACTCAAAGATGAAAAACGCTCTGGTCGTCCAGTTGAAGCTGATGACGACCTAATCAAAGCAATAATCGATTCGGATCGTCACAGTACAACACGTGAGATTGCAGAGAAGCTTCATGTATCACATACACGCATTGAAAATCACTTAAAACAACTTGGCTATGTTCAAAAACTCGATACATGGGTTCCTCACGAACTGAAAGAAACGCATTTAACGCAACGCATTAACGGCTGCGATTTGCTAAAGAAACGTAATGAAAATGATCCATTTTTAAAACGACTGATAACTGGCGATGAAAAATGGGTTGTTTACAACAATATCGAGTGGAAAAGATCGTGGAGCAGGCCAGGTGAACCAACTCAAACAACATCAAAAGCTGATATTCATCAAAAGAAGGTTTTGTTATCAGTTTGGTGGGATTACAAAGGAATTGTCTACTTTGAACTTTTACCACCCAACCGAACGATCAATTCTGATGTCTCCATTGAACAGCTAACGAAATTAAATAATGCAGTCGCAAAAAAGCGGCACGAATTGACAAATCGAAAAGGTGTTGTATTCCATCATGACAATGCAAGGCCGCACACATCTTTAGTCACTCGGCAAAAATTATTGGAGCTTGGTTGGGATGTTTTGCCACATCCACCATATAGGACCACAACCACCTTGCACCATCTGATTACTTTTTGTTTCGATCTTTACAAAACTCCTTGAATGGTAAAAATTTCAATAACGATGATGATGTCAAATCGTACCTGATTCAGTTTTTTGCTAATAAAAACCAGAAGTTTTATGAACGTGGGATTAGGACTCTGCCTGAAAGATGGCAAAAGGTCATTGATCAAAATGGGCAATACATTACAGAATAAAGTTATTTAGTTCCATGAAAAAATTGTCTTTGATTTTCTAAAAAAATCCGCAATTACTTAGTTGCCAACCCAATAGAATCCTCATTCACATATCAATAACTGAAAAATTAACAACGAAAGAATTCTCTAAACCAATACCAGACTTTCATAAATTTATTTTCGTAACTAGTACATTTTACCAGTTAACTAAGATAATACTAAAAATTACTGCAGTTACGGTCTGCACTTTTTTTAACCCAAAATGATTAATAATATTTGAAAACATAATGTATTTTTTCTTAGACGGTGTAATAGCATTTTGCTAGTTGACGAAGAAATAAATTAAATCGTTTAAAATTATCCTAAAAAAGGAACGTTAGTTTGGCATGGATTTTGAATAAAACTCTAACGGTTTCGAGAGCAATCAGACACAAATTCTTCTTCAAAGCAATCTGCGTCCCAGGTTCCCCCCTTTAATCGCCTTCTCAAGAACAGGATCAAAAACACAGCTTCCTGTTCTTCAGAACAAAAAAAAAAAAAAAAAAAAAA
>KK112866.1:30530-69475 GCA_000611955.2 Stegodyphus mimosarum
AATTAAAAGTAAATTAATATGAGATATGCTTTAAAGCTGCAAAGTGACAAACGAATAATTCACAATAAGTTATAAAACTTTTCATATACCATCTCCAAGGAACAGAAATTCAATTTAAAATCAACATCGAAAAGGTATTTGTCAGAATTTTAAAAAGAATTTAAAAATAGAATTTTCTAGTCCTCCTCTGCTTTAAAAACAGTTAAGGAAAAACTTAATCGCAAAAATACCAAAATCGAAAGTAAAAACTTATTTAAGTATTGAAAAGCCAGTTATTGTTATCGATAGCAGATTAATCTACTTATCAAGGGGATAAACTAAACTACCATCAATTAACAACAACTAAAATAAGAGACAGTGTTTCCTCTTACTTCTAAGTAAGCATGAAATTATTTGCTAGATTCAAATCATAATTCACATTTGATACTCAATCAAAATAAAAGTATTAGTCCACTTAAATCAAAAGAATCCTGTTAAAAAGCAAATAATCTT
Source organism: Stegodyphus mimosarum (assembly GCA_000611955.2). Taxonomy (NCBI): domain Eukaryota; kingdom Metazoa; phylum Arthropoda; class Arachnida; order Araneae; family Eresidae; genus Stegodyphus; species Stegodyphus mimosarum. Next base: position 31,023 of record KK112866.1, read on the forward strand.
TAAAATTAAAGTTTCTCTTTAAGAACACAATTAAACTGAACGAGATGCTTACTTTAGAAGACCTTTCCCTTTTCGACGATGATTTTAAATTGAATTTTTGTTCCTTGGAGATGGTATATGAAAAGTCTTCTTATTATAATTTATTTTGAATTGTTATTATATAAGTATTTTAGTTTTAACATTTTTTTAATTCTTTTTTGCATTTATAGGATTAATTGAAATTTATTTCTTATGAATTTCAGCTTTTGTCTTTGTGAAAAATTGGTTCTAAATTACTTTATGTCTTTGCTGATATTTTTTCAGCAGCTTAATTCGTGAAAACAGATACGTTTGGTGCGGCCGATATCAACCAAAACGGGAGGTGCACAACTACATGTTACAGCAGTCTATATACAAAATTTCAATATTCTGAGGCTATTCGTTTTTGAGTTATGTGAGATACATACACGTACGTATGGACAGAAGTCACAAAAAATCTCTTCTGAATCTATTTTAAATCAATTTTATAATACGTTTGGAAAACAAAAAGAGTCTTTTATTCTGTCCTTACGTACAGCTGTCACGCAAAAACATCGTTAAATTGCACTCGATAGCGGTCAAAATGGATATATTCGCTGAAATATGATACTCGGAAATTTTCATGATCACAATACTTTCTTTACTTCGTGTAAGGAAGTAAAAAAAATGTTTTATTCCTTACGGTGATCACTTTGAAATTGTTGAGTTTTTTAATTAAACATTCGTTAGAGTTTTACAAAATGTGAAATAGGCAACAAAACAAATTTCAAATTCGAGCTTTCAGGTGCCCATGTACGAGTGGAGGACTACGTTATTCGACGTTTGATGATTCTAGGTACCGTTGTTTTTCCACAGTGCGAGAGACCATGCATTTATGTAGATTCTTCATTATTTAGTTTCTTTAAATACAATATGGGACGAAAATATTTGGTAGCAACAATTTGAAAAGTGATTCGGACATTTAAATTGATTCGACTCATAACGCAGTTTCGAGACCAATAGCTCTTCTGGGCTAACGCCCGTTTCAGCAAAAAAAAAAAAAAAATACTGAAAGCTTTGAAATTTTATATTTCGCCGGAAGGGGCGTTTTGTTTTCCCCCGTTCACATACTAATGTACGTTTCGAGAGCATTTGGGCTAATGTCCGTTTGAGCTAAAAATATTTAAAAACAGCCTATCTTTAGAGTTTCCGATAGAAGTCGCGCGCGCTGGAGGTAAAAATGTTTTTTCTTGTTTAGTGTTGCCGTTGCTTGCTCTGAAATCATTGAGTTTCTTAATTAAAATATCGTTAAAGTTTTACAAAATAAGAATTAAACTATAAAACAAATTCGAAATTCAAAATTCTGGCTACCAGGTGTCCATATGCGGGTGAAGGACGATGTTATTCAAAACTTGATAGCTCTTGGTACCGCTGTTTTTTCACAGTGCGAAAAACATGCATTCATTCATGCAAATTCCTCATTACTTATTTCTTTAAATATAATAGAGGCCGATAATATTTGGTGGCAACTGTCTGAAAAGTAGTTCAGACTTTTATAGTAATTCAACTCAAACTCCCGTTTTCAGACGAATAGGTCCTCTGGACTAAAGCTCCTTTGGGCTTAAAAAGGAAATTTTGTTTATAAAGAAAACGAACCTACCTGTGGCTAATAGCCCTCAAAATCTGTAGAATTTTACTCAAAAATCTGATGCAAACTAAAGGTTTCTTTTTTTTTTTCAAAGAATTTTAAAGTTTACATTGATTCTCTTCGAATTCAAATTTAATCATATGTAACCAAAAAAGTAAATAAAATAAAAAATAAACAAATAAAAAAAAATTCTCTTTGACAATATACTGTAAATGTTTCAGGTGAAAAGTTTTTTTTTTTTTTTCCAAAACACTTCTGTTATTTTATTCATGTCTAAAAAATACTTTTTAAAAATAATGAAATATGATTAGTACAAACCACAAGAAGTCTAGGATGTCAAATCTGACTCTTTCACAGAATACATCACTATAAATAATTTTTTTATTGATCTGTTCTTTAAAGTAATGTTAAAGTTAATTAATACTAAAAAAAATTAAACTCGGAAAGTTTTTTCCAGAAAATATTTTCCTAGAGTACCTTTAACGATTACTTCCTTTAAATAACAATAGCATTAAATATCATCTCTCACGAAACACATTTGTATTCAGAACGTAATCCCAGTGAAATAATTGATTTTAAGAAGTTTTAGAAGTCTAATTTTAGTACCGATATTACGCTTCTCTTTCTTAAAATTTATTTTTCTTAGTATTTCCAAGCAAATATAGAAAAAGAGTCCATACAGCGAAAGTTGACGCTCCATGACGCTTTTAAAAGTTCTAAACTCCTTTTCATAAATATATAAATTCATTCTTTCGCCCCGTAAAAGAGCAGTGATGTCGTAATAAGAGGAAACTTGTTATTCCCTTTTCTGCCGGTACCAAAGACCATGAAATTTTGATTCCTGAGCCACTCGGAAAAATGTCCTATACCCTCAGTCAATTCGAATTTTAACAATGCAATGATGCTAACCCATATCCTACACTTCAACCTTTTTTTCTCGTGTGCATATCGGAATCGACCTATTTCTGAAATTCTTTGTTCGATTTTTTTTTGTCCTATGTTAAAGTTATGTGTTATGTTTCTCTCGCATCAGTTCTTTCTTAATATCATGGATTTTCTTTTAGACTCAAAAAGATTGGTCAGTCTATGAATTTAACAATTTAGTGCATTTAAATAACTTTACAACATCATTTGTGCTTCTAGAATGATAAAGCTGTAGAGATTATTTTAATTCCCTAATAGTTGTTATTTATTTTTGAAACCCTTTGCTTTACTTTCTTGTTTCCCACCAACAATTCCCTGCTAGAATGATTTTTCAGTATCGCTTATTATATAAATGAGCTAGAAGAGTATTTAATGGCAAGTTACAGTCTCTTCCGTAGAAGAGCTCAGAAGTTGTCAGCAGAGCGTGTTCTGCCTTCTGGTCAAGTCGTTGCGTCAAGCCAATCTTACTACGTTCGGCCGTATTTTTACGTACCTGTTAGTAATCACCGATGAGCTTCAAATAAGGGCCAACTCGGTTAGTTATTTCTGTACAGCTTCTGCTAAGTCTTAGGTGGTTAGAATTAGCTTAGCTGCTTATTTTCTATCTTAGGTTAAAACCTAAACGGGGGCTTTCCTGTAATGTCAAGAGGATCCGACTGTGATTATTCTTTGAGTTAAAAGGGTCTTTTAACCCTTCTTTTGATCTTTTTTTTTCGGTTCTAAGAACAGCGAATACTCGCTGTAATCTTCGCTTCTGAATTTAATTAGAACCCTATAAAGTGCTATCATCAAAATTCAAATCCAAACATAACATTCCTCCTTCCGTTACAGCACTTTTTGGTTATAGTTAAATGTAAGTCAAAAGATGCAATATAACACTACACCAAAATACAGGGTGTTTATAAAGTCCCGGACCTGTTTTAATATTTAATAACTCATAAAATAAGAAAGATAAATTAAAATTAATAACATAAATGGTTAGACAGACTCAAAAAGTTCATGACCCTTGTCAATGAACTTCCACGTGTGCCCCCCTTCGTCGCACGGAGAATATCAAGTCGATATTCAATTTCACGCCAGGTACCGGCAAGCATGTCGGACGTCCGAAACGTTTCTTATCTGCGATACTTCCAATTTCTAGAAAATTCTTTTTCCACCGCAAGATGCTGTTTTTGGATGGAGGATCTTTTTGATAAATTCTTCTGCAATTTTTATGTGTTTGCATTATGGATTTCGTTTCTATGAACCACCATAAAATCTGTGCTTTCTCTTGTGGTGTATGCATTCTCCTTAATATCCAGTCGAATAATACATCACATACAAAAGTACTAGAACAAACGCATCAAAAGTAAACATAACATTGCAATAGTTGCCAAAAACAAAAGAGAGAAAAATGCAATTAATAAGCAGACGATATTTAGAAAAGTATAGATATTTAGACTGGAAAATGAAATTATCTGAAATTAACCACACGCGCAGACGATATTTACAAAATTAAAAATATTCAAACCTGAAAAGGAAACTATATAAGTTATTCCATCAATAAATGCCATAAGTTTGTTTATATCTTCATTATTTTATGAGTTATTAAGCATCAAAATGGGTCCGGGACTTTATAAACATCCTGTATAACAAAATTCCTTTAAAATCTGCATGCCGTAAAAAGCTCCAGATATTAAATAACGACTTTTAAACTATTATTTGGATTATTCTTTATCTGCTATACATCAGCACAACTTACTGGAATACGAGTGAATATTGCGATTTGGTTAAAAAATTGAAAAGTTTTAAACGGAAATATATTTTTAGTCCAAAGGGATTTAGTCCCGAAGGACTATTACTTTCGTTTTGCGATTTTGCGTTGATTCACTCTGAATGCCCGATTCACTTTTCAAATTGTTGTCACTAAATGTTATCGCTCTGCATTAAAGTTTAAAAAATGAAAAATCTGCATAAATGTATGCATGTTATTATTATTATTTTTTTGACGTAGCTTTCTCTTCAAAAATCGTCTGCGTGCGTTGCACGGGAAAATAAAAAGGAATTTTAATTACAGTTCTAAATAAATAGCCAAATAAATGTGAAATTCGTAACAATATTCTCTAAAACTTTAACGAATTTTTCATTAACAAACTCAAAGATTTCAAAGCCAGCAATACCAACGTTGTACAGAAAAACATTTTTATCTCCAGCGCGTGAGAGCGTGTACCGAAATTTCTAAAGATATGCAGAATTTAAAATTATTTTGAGATATTGCTGTTGAACTGAATTTTATGGTTTAAGTGCGAAGAACATGGTATTTAACAAATAAAGGTAACACACAGAATGTTAAATAAACGTCCCTTTGGACGTAATTTAAAATCTGAAACATTTCAGATTTTTTTTTTCGATTTAAACTCATTTTGAACCCGATGGGTTTCGGCTGAATTTCTGTGAAGTAGTTTGACACATGCTTTTACTGTAAAAACATATGTTAAACTAATTCACAGAAATCATTGCATGGTCGCGCAGTTTTCAAGTAAAATTACTTCTTATTATATACTAATTAACAATATTTAAGGAGTTATTTAGGTTACGATAAGAGAAAAAACGTTAAGCTTATACAAAGATAGCAAAAACAGCAATACTGTAAATATAATGGTAATAAAAATAGGAGATGATACTAAACGTTTCTAGAAACTGATAAATTTTGAAGAATTAGAGGAATTCAGATTAAAGAATGTAAAGATATCAACCGTATTTTAAGTTGTAGTCGTAGCTTTAGAACGAGCCATCTCATACGAACACTTTGAGTGATAATTAAGTATAGCTGTAGGAGATAAAAACAATTTTTTAACAAAAAGATCTGTGAAATTCCTCGGTTCACTTATCTAACGTAGCGTAAAATTTTGCTTAAGTAGCCAAATGGTGGCAACAGAAAGAAAGAAATGTGATCATTAAGAAAACGAGCAGGCAGTAGACGAATAATAAAGAACAAATCCAAAAATAAAATACAGTTTTTTTTTTTTTTTTAAGAGGAGAAATACGCATTTGAAGTTGATTCTTTCATATTAAGATGTTGACAATAATTATTCTTAATTTCAAAGGCGACCATCAGATTCACTCCTATTGCGAGTTTACGTAATCCAAGCATTCAAAACAAACGAACGCTCAGACGGTGTTTGTTGGATTATTTGCCCTGTATGTTAAAATACATAAAACACGAAATTATTCAACCAAAGACAATGAATAAGCCAAAAGATTCGCAGTAAACAATTATATAATTACCATTTATTATAATTGATGACAAGTTCATTTAATGACTGAGTGGTTAAAGCCGCGAAATACTAGTAATTCGATTCGAACTCGATTTTTACCTGTTATAAAAGGTAACTAGAAACTATTTCATAGTATGTGAGATAGTTTTCTTCGTAAAATCATCTGCGAAGTAATTTTAACTTTAAGTGGGTAGCCCTCGTGTACTTTATTGATCATTAATCATTAATTAATCAAGAATATATATTCAGAAATGAAAACAAAACTTAGAAAAAGAAACTCACAAACTATTTATCTTAGCACAATCATAGCACAACTAAGTGCTGCATAATGTCTTAAGGAAAAAAGCCAAAGATAATAGAACAATTTTATTATTTATTTTTCCTTTTTAAAAAAAAGGCCACCTTTTGATCGATAACGCTTTTTATTTTGCATAATGCTGCATAATTTTGCTGCATAACGCTTTTTATTTTGCGTAATGCTGCGTAATGCTGCATAATGTCTTAAGGAAAAAGGCCAAAGATAATAGAACAAATTTATTATTTACTAGCCGCTGCGCGGTCAGCCTTCGTCTGGCTTTTAAGTGTAGCAGAAAAATGCCTAAAGAGAACACCAAACATTAAATTTGAAAACTGCACAGAATTTTACTCTGCAGAACAATTTTATCGAAAAAGAAACAAACAACAACGGGAAAAAAATTCAGTTAAAAATGCATTACATACATAAAGCATACAACGAAATAAGCAATATCCCTTAATACAAATATTAATTATCCTAATAAATAAATTAACCAACTTCCCTTTGCAAAATCTTAAGAAGAAAGTAAACAGATTAAAAAATATCATGCAAAACTTTTTTATAATTAAAATTATATATAATTAAAACATAATATTACAATGAAATAAGCAATATCCCTTGATACAAATGTTAAAAGGAGTCGAAAGGATTAAAGTTCAACGTGTCCAAAAATCAAAGGAAAATAAACAGCACATTTTTTAAAATAAGTTTTTTTAAAAAAAATTCCGCTGAAAAGGTGTTAAGCTCACCTTCCTAAATAAATTCGTATTTAATCGATTTATTGAAATACGAAATTTATTTTAAGTTCGTAAAATAGCTAAGTGTCTACGCTTCACGACGATGTAAAAATGAAATGTACAGAACGAAATCTCGCTTTCCTGTAGCCCATTATGTCTCAAAATGACGCGATTTGGTAACAAAACATAAAATAAAAAAAATTCTAATTCGAATTTCAAAAAAATCGCTTCGAGGTGCACTGGTTCTTGTGTAGATACACCTATGTACCAAATTTCGTGGCCCTGGGTCTATTAGCTTACTCGCAACACGAACGAAAGACACACACACACACAGACTCTTTGTTTTATTATTTGTAGAGATTTTTCCTTTTAAAAAAAAGGCCACCTTTTGATCGATAACGCTTTTTATTTTAGCACCTTAAAATTCCTTATTATTAGACGCCCCACCCACTTGTTAAATTCGTTTCAAAGCAAGCACACCTAAACCTCTTAAAAGTAAACGTAAAACTAAAAATCGATTACGAAAGCTTATCGTCAAGCAGTTTGGCAATTTTAAATACTTACAAAGATGAAAGGGTATTAGTACAAATATAAAATAGTAGCTAGCCAATGATAAGTTATACACCTTTAAGAAAACAAATGTTTTTCAAGGCCAAAAATAATGAATAGAATTTCAGAATTAAATAAAATATACATTAAAGTTAACTTTGATTTTTATAAAAAAAAGTTGCACATACATTTGAAATTTCGATTGAGAACCTAGGATTATTTTTCCGCTCGAAGCGAATAGAATTATTCACACTAGCGGCAAGTCAAGGTTAAATTTTATCTTAATATGAATAACTGAAATTTGATTTTAAAATCAATCGGTTTTTAAAAAAAATTTTAAGGGCTCGATAAATTACTTTAAGGTTTTGTTTTGGAAGATAATTTTACGATACATACGATGAGATAAAAATCGAAACACAGCACGGATACTATACACGCACAAATATCCATGCATTCTCCGGGATACGAGCCCAGGCCCATCGGCACGACAGTCTGCATCACTACCCACAGTCCTATGGGTGGCTATAATAGAAGACAGCGAACTCATTTTTCTTTTGCACAGATCAGAAAAGTTAAGCCATCTGTAGCAGAAGGACCTCAACTTTATATCACGATTCAGCGTTGATATACGTCAGGGATAAAAGCAACACAAGTTCTGATACTCTGTCATAAATAGAAATAGATTCTATTTTCAAAACAGCTTTTCTTGACTTCCAAGAATTTGCAACTGTACAAGAAAATGCCTCAGCTCAAAGAATATGTTCACTCTGAGAAATTTTTACTCGCAACAAAGATGATGTCGTATCCTTTCTCCAGTGTAGAACTATACTACAACTATTCAGCAAGACCATTTGTGCCCAGGTTATATATCAAACTACACTCATGTCCATAAATTAAGGTTAATTCGGAGTCACGCGGAAATCGAACTCTAAAATAAATATATCACCTGTAAAATCACCACACACATCTTCAAGAATCATATACAAATTTCAGGAAGTAAACAGATGACACCGATGGTACGTCACAATGACGAGAGTGATATATAAGGAATAAAAGCAAAGAAGTAAAATTGTTCGCAGGCTCTTTATAAGCATTTCAGTGCAAAAACCGAATAGTTATGACACAAAGGACGCATTTGGATGATTTTTTACGTGGTAGAATTATCGGCCGTCTGGAATGTGGGCGTACCCAACTGGAAGTATCAGACGAACTTGGAATTGCCCAGAGTGTCATCTCCAGGCTTTGGCAACGATTCCAAGATGATGGTAATGTGACTAGACGTTTCAGCACAGGTCGCCCCAGAGTTACAACGCCGAATGAGGACCGGTATTTGGCAGTTACTGCCAAAAGAAACAAGCGGAGCACAGTCTCAGACCTGTCTCGCCAGCTCTCTTCAGCCACTGGTACGACAATTTCAAGGCAGACCGTGTACAGATGCTTAGGGCAAATTGGTCTATATGCTCGTAGACCTGTCAGATGCGTTCCACTTACTGCAACTCACTGTCGCTTGCGTTTATAATGGAGTATAGAGCATGCATTGTGGACACCGCAACAGTGGACTTTTGTGATGTTTTCTGACGAGTCCAGGTTTAGCTTGCAGTCTGATTCTCGCCGGACTTTCATATGGAAAGCTCCAGGTACCCGTTACTACCAAGAAAACATCACTGAACGACACCGTTACCGTGGTGCAGGAGTGCTCGTTTGGGATGGAATTACTCTGGGTTCCAGAACTGACCTGCATGTTCAAATTGGAACCATGACAAGCCAAATCTATCGGGACGTCATTCTGGAACAACATGTACGTTTGTTTCGGGGCGCCATGGGCGCACAATTTGTGTTTATAGATGACAACGCCCGTCCCCACCGTGCAAACATCGTAAGCGAATGCCTTTAATCTGAGGATATCACCCGTATGGACTGGCTAGCATTCTCACCGGACTTGAATCCAGTAGTGCACGTGTGCGACATGCTTGGCCGACGAGTTGCAGCCCGTCAACCTCCTCCTACATGTCTACCGGAACTTCGGAGAGCATTGCTTTTTGAGTGGTGTAATATCCCCCATGATCAGATCGATAATTTGATACTCAGCATGCCTAGGCGTTGTACGGACTGTATTGCATCGTCTGGGAGACATACAATGTATTAACAATCATACCAGGGAGACATACAATGTATTAACAAGCATATCAACCATGTAATATTGGTTTTTTGTAAATAGGCTTTTTTTGTAATTTGCTCCAGGGAGAAAAAATCGCTAATTTTTTTAATAATATCAAACATATAGCATCTTTTTTTGCTCTTTACCTTTTGTTTAAGAAATAAGCTTTACAAATAAATCAAATTTGTTTTGCTTCTAACTCTTCCTTTGCCTGATTTTGCATTATCCTTAATTTATGGACATGAATGTATCTTTAATTATTTCCATCGGCTTTGACCCCCAAATAGTGTCTTAACTATGCAGTTTATCGCAACGAGGACGTGCGCCCTAGTATTTGGAAAAATATTAAGAACTATTTGAATAGTTGTAATGCATGTCGATTGGTTTGGTTTAATTGATTGTGGAAAAGCACACGAAGGCTACTACCTAGAAAGAGGGATGCCTTCGAGGAAAATTTTCTAAGGGAAATTAGCTTGTATCTACGTTACATGAAAAAGGAAAAACCTAAGAAAACGCCCGTTCGCCATCGCTTTCCCTAGGATTCGAATCCGGTCGAACTATCAGTGTTCAGCGACTTCACCGCTAGGCCGCCGGCATATGAGCATTCTATACAGCTCCGCGCGCATAAGGAAAAATCCGCCCTTGTCGCTGGATATATTTGCCGATGACATCATTTCTTCTACACTTGGGAACGAATGATATTTAGACGCTATTCCTAAAGTTTTGGTTTCTCTGAATGTATGTGCAAATGATACTGGCGCGAGAAAATTTTCATTTCATTTCTTTGAATAATACCAGTTTAAAATAATTTACATGTCGCTTTCTACATGAACCTTCTGTTTCATGGAGTAATAAAATTATAAAATTGTTGTCCAAACATGTTGTTAATATGACAAGCAGTCTTAAATGCTTAGGTGATATATAGCTGGTTCATGAATTTTTTGCAAGAACGAAAACATACTAGATTGCAAGATGATCTCGATCCAGTTGTAGCTGTTGTCTGCTCGTAAGTTCATTATTAATGTCCTTGTAATTATTTCTATTGCATATGCATCAACATTTAATATATATGATAATTATTTTATGCTATCAGTTTCTTCGATAGAAACAGAAAATTAATTGAAGGTATTATATTTAATTTTCGGCACTATTACATTTAAATTTCAATCTTTAATTATTACACAGTACGATGCCTTTATGCGACATAATTAATATTTGTTAATGACCAATGGAAATATTATTCTCATGGTACTACTTGGTTTTATAGCGTATGTAATGAAATAAAGGGTTTTTTTTTCTTAAAAATAAATAATGTAATGATATATGATCAGAAACCATAAAATAGCGTAAAACAATAGCATTTCTAACTTTTCAGATTTCTAATTTTGATTAAGCAATTATTACCTCATTGAATCAAACAGAATGAACTTTTGCAAGAGTTTATGACTTAAATGTTCCTAAAGAGAAACAGAAACATTAATATAACCCCTAAAGTAAATAAAGTAATAAATTAAATTCAATATACATTTGCTTTTATGGTACTTTCTGATTATCCACCCTGCCCTGAGAAGTCGACAATCGATTGTGACTTTGCGAAATACATTTACTTTGTCTACTTTCACGAGTCATAGATACTGTTGTATTCATAAATAATAAGGAGAGGCATTTTATAATAAAAAATAATACATTTAATTAGAAAATGAAAATTTGATATGGCCGATACTAACATTTTTATATTTACTGGATACTTAAATGATGGTTGATACTTTAATGATGGTTAAATATACCCTGTGATACTTTAATGATGGTTAAATATACCATATACTTGCGTGGACTAGCGATTGGTAGTGGATATATTCCAAAGTGTGCCAAAAACGCGTCAATATTACAGGTTGAAACCAGGAAGTGGGGGACAATAATCAGAAAGTGTGGTTTTTGAGTATCCGCAATTTCAGTTTACCTTAGTTTTTACGATAATTCTTCAATCCAATAATACATTAAAGAGCAATAATAACTAATGAACGAGGGAATATTAATGTAAGCTAATAGAACAGAAAAAAATAATCTATTTACGTATTGAGTTACTATAAATCAAGAGGGAAAAAGAGCTGTTGAATATATTTTATTGTTATTTTACGAAGAAATTATGCAGAGAAAAAATCAACATACACATATTGACAAAAAAGCTGTTTGGTTAATGATTGCAGGAAACAGCAATAAGAATGCTTTCACGAAGAACTTGTTTTCATGGAAACCAACTTAAAGAACTTGCTTTCATGGCTTAAATAACGCGTAGGAAAAGAATGAACCAATTTGCCAAGAACTAAATCCAAAACAAACTGGCAGCACTCGGCTGTCTTATTCATCGAGACACTGGTAAGCAACTGCTAGTGGCAGAGGATTGCGGGGGCGCGCGTGCTTGTTTGTTTGAATAAGTGGTTTTCATATATAGATTCTTAATCAATGTTTTTTTTTTTTTTTTCATTCTAATATTCTGCTACCTTCAACGAAAGAAAAAAAATATGTTCAATGTTATCATCCTTTTATACAGAGGCTGTTCGCACATTTTTTAGACGATGTATATTGTATTCAAAAAACTAAATTACATAAAATTCTTGTGTTTTAAATGTTCTATTTGATATCCCTTATTCTGAATTATCTTTCGACACCGCAATTTCCAGGATAATAATGCCTTTTGAAGTGTCAGAAGAGGTATTCTATCCCATTCCTCCCGAACAGCTTTCCAGAGTCCTGTTAGGGTTTTTGGACAACGTTTGGATAATGCAGTTTTTAATAGTCCGAAAGCACAAAAACCCATAGGTGACACATCGGGAGATTTAGTAGGGATATCAGTGAAGGGTATGGCCTCGATACCAGTTTTTTGTTCCATTTCTTTTAGGAAATTTACAGTGGATTTTGATGTGTGACTGCTAGCTTTGTCCTGAGTCTCACAGATGGATGGCACTGTGGGTAAAGCGATGGTATTTCATTTAGAAAAATTGGCGATAAAATATGTTCCTGATAGTATTTGCAGTTAATCTTGATATTTTTTTGCACTCTCTTTATTTTTAACTTGCCATTATAAGAAAAACCAGGAACAATCATGAATCCCTTAGAAAAACTTTCTTTCGATTCTTTGAACCATGTACTTAAATTTTTTTCTCCCCTTTTATGATAATAAATGGCTCTTTTTTTGTTACAATCATTTAAATAACCCATGCTTCATCTATTGTGACAACTGTTTTCCATTTTTCTTCGGAATAAGTGTTTCTCATATAGAATTCTGCAGCGTATCCTGCATTGAGCGATATGCTTTGGAAGAAGACGATGCACATTACGTTTTTTCGCTTTCTTAAGATTTAAATCAACGTTTATCATTTTGTTTACAGTGGACACCGAGCATTTTAATGATTTTGCAACTGTCCTTTGACTGGGGGGATTTTCTTTTAACATTAAACAACGTACCTTTGCAATAATCGAAGATGTCCGTTTTTTCCTTGGATACTTGTTTGGAATTTTTGTCCCACTGGAGGCTCCAATTTGACGCTTTTTTTCCTTTCTTGTTGATGATATTACCTATCGACGCTTTAGATGACCATGACTCTCACATCGTTTTTGGATAACGGAGTATGCATATTTCTCTTCGGAAAGAGCGTGAATGTAGCCTTCGAATTACTGCTTTGTTAAATTCGCCATTTTGAATAAAAACAAAACTTTCAAACCACAGAGATAATTTTGACTTTTAAAAACATAGTACAATTGCAATTACTTCTTTTGCATCAAACGACGTTTTATTACCGCTTACCAAAATCGTCTAAAAAATGTGCGAACAGCCTCTGTACAAATATACAAAACATATCACGCAGCAAAAAATGGGCAATATATTGAACAGTTAAACATATATATCTCTATCTCTTCTATCCAAAACTACAGTAATCTAACTATCCACTAAAAAACTATCTATGAGCTGTTGAAAAATGTTATTATTATGATAAGATTTGCTAAATTATAAAATTGGTACTTGGTTGTGGTTTCTTTCACTGTTACTCTCTCGTTCATTAAATAATTATCAGTTCTTTACTTAAGAGAAAAGTACGTAGCTTTATCTTCTTTTGTTAGTTAAAATATTGATTATTCCTATTTCTGTTATTTTTCGCTTCTGTCAAATGAATGGGTGGATATCGTCTCCAATATTACTCCGGTTAATCAGAAGTCTACTGCATAAGAGTTTTAAATTGAGTTCTATATGATCACTGTCATGGTATTTCATTTAAATCCTTGATTCTTGTAATGTAAAATAAAATGCTGGAAATAAATTCAAGGAATCTTGGAGGCTTTATAATTACATGCAGTTATTTTTTACAAAACGGGTATTTATTTTGCTAATGATGAAAAAGTTGAAATAATCCAATATAAACTTGACCAAAGCAATTTCAAACATTTGCTGCAGTACAGTTCAGTACATAATGTTGATGCAGATCTTTTATAACCAAAATTCTTTCAGAATCTTATAATTCCGAAAGACTGCCATGAAATTTTGAAAATTTACTGCAGTATTTTGTTTGAAGGGGGATCTTATATTTCTTATATTTGAGAAAGTACTTAAGTAAGACAAGAAAAAATAAGTAAGACAAACTTGTGGCCCACCAGCGGTCGAGGGGTAAAGTCGCTGAACACAGCTATTTCTTTCCAAGCTCGAATCCTAGGCTGGCTGCATGGACGCCCTCTTGATTTTTCCTGTGTGTAACGTGCAAGCAAATTTCCCTTCGAAAATCCTCCACGAAGGGATTCATCCTCTTAGACAGGTAGCCCTCGAGGTATCATTAAATAATCCAGACCGACCAAAAATACTTACTCTTCTCCAATAACAACAACAACATTTTGGTGAAATTATAAAAATAATGTGCCAATGGTTATAAATCTAGGAATTAACCAAAATTTTTGTTATTATCATTAGATTTGAATTTCTAATGCAAAATTTGTATGTTTTAATAAAATTCTTATTTTTAATTTTATTTTTGATGCAGACGTCTGTGTACAGGTAGAACAAACAGATAAATAAAAATCTGTATTGAAGATATGTAATGATTATGTTAATACCATTACAAAAATCTTTTATTAATTAAGATACGCTGTTGAAAAGTATCAAGAAGTATAGCTACACATGGCTTTCTTCTTCGCATTAATAAACAACACACGATTATAATTTGAAGAATTAATTAAAATCTTAATGCACGTTGACTGGTTAGAGGTTTCCTGTTGCACTACAATATGACTTTTTTTTTTCAGAATAATAACGCCTGAAATATCGTTTTAATATGTTAAAAAAAATTATTTCGTAAAGGAATTTTTAACTTACTGTTACTTTATATCACGCTGTTGAAAACTAAATAGTATGTAGAATGAATAACAGCCTGTGGCGAATAAAAATGCGTCCTTCAGCTTGACCTTGAAATTCAGATAGCATCCATTATCAACATCACGTGCAAGTGGGCAAATTAAATGTACCTGAAGTCATTTGGCAAGACAGGGCATTATAAACCCGTTCCATGTGACACATGGTACTGAAGTACACGTGACTTGAATTACTTATTGCAGGTCTAACGATAGCTTCCGTTAAAAGTTCCCGAAAAAATGAGGTTCCTCAAGATTGTTAATAAGGAATAGAACAGTCACAACTAAACACTGTGAAACTTTGACCCGGGTCATTTCTTATTTATCTAGTTCTAATTGAGGAAAGACTTAGTGCTAATTTTCTATGATTTCATTTTTCAGGCTCTAATAAAAGCAAATAGAGCACAGAATCTTGTAATCGATGCAGAGCTGTTTCGATTAGCACTTTTTTTTTTCATTAACCGTCATCAATGCAGTTTTCATTTAAAAAACCGCACTTTGCATGAAATAAGATATAACATTTCGTACGGCATTCAAATTATGCCAAAGAAATAGCTCTTAATTACTAAAAACAACAGTTAAATCTTTACTTTTATTATAATTACCATTATTTAACTATTAAACTAATGTCGCATAGGTAAGGAAAATTACTGGTATTGCAGTTTGCAATTTAAACATACGAGTATTTACCAACAGCCATCCCCCCCAAAAAAAATTTTTTTTTAATTAAGACTTGAAGTTTGAAAGTTTCAATTTAAATCCTATAACCTCAAAAACAAATGTATTAGAATTTCTTAAATATTAAAAAAAAGTTAATAAAATGCGATTTATACAGTATTTTCTTTCCACATGCCTTCGTGGTATAATTGCAAGCATACTTGACGCGTATTCGAGAGGTCCGGGGTTCGAGTCCCGCCGAGAGCACTTTACATTTTTCACGTCTCTTACTTCAAAGTAGCCTAATGACTCTACAAATTAAAAAAAAGTATTTATCTAATAAGCTTTTATTTAAAACGGATGTGATAATTAATGCACTAAAAGGAGAAAAATAATTTTTCATATAGTTTAATGGGAATAATGGATTAATTAATAATTGTATTCGCAGAATTCATCTACAGAAGCTTAGGGCGTCTATGACAAATTAAAAAACATAATGACTTACATATTTGACAACGCAATTAAGTTAGCAAAAAGTTTAAAAAGATAATGGCTTATATATTTGACAATGTAATTAAATTAATAAAGTGTATTGTTTAACCTATTATTCCCACTAAACTATATGATAAATTATTTTTCTCCTTTTAGTGCATTAATTATCATATCTATTTAAAATAAAGCTTATTTTGTAAAACTCTTTTTACTTCCTTCTACATAGTAAAAAGGAAGTACTCTAATTGCAAAAAATTTCGGCTACCATATTTCAACGAAAATATCTATTTTGACCGCTATCAAATGCAATTTAACTATGAATGACATCCGTATGTAAGGACAGAAGAAAAGACTCTTTTCCCCAAAAATAATTCTAAAACTGATTTAAAATGGATTCTGAAGAGATTTTTTTCGTGGCGTCTGTGCGTACGTACGTATATATGTATGTATCGCGCATAACTCAAAAACGAGGAGTCTCAGAACGTTGAAATTTTGTATATATGGCTGCTATAACATGCAGATGTGCACCTCACATTTTGGTTGCAATCGGCTGCATCATATCCACTCTGTTACTCGGCTCAGTTTCTTTGTTCTTTTAAGTTTGTAAAGTGTGCATTTTTTGCTCTAATAATTATTGAATTATGTTGTTCTTATCTTTCGGTTCAGATTTTTATGCCCTTAGTTAAACCTGCATGCAATAACTGTGGAATTATTAACAATTTAAAAGTTTTTCAAGTGTGGCTAAGCCTAATTTTTGGTTATGATAGCGACCGTATTTGTTTACATTTGAAGCTTAGCAAAATAGTGGATTTGTTGCCAATCTAGAGAAACTAAGCTTCGCAACAACAAAGTAACGTCTTCTTTTATTATCGCGAATTAAATTATGCTTGATTCATTCTGGAATTATCATTTAAGTTATTAGCTGGTTTTTGCTTACAAATTGTAATTTTAATTGTAAAAATTGTTTTTTAATTGTTTTAACTGTACTTGGCGTTTTATGCCTTTCTATATCTTTCAATTTTTAATGAAAATATTTTGAATTTTTATGTATTTTTGCCTTACCGCGAAGTGAGAACTGAATTAATTAGTAGCGCATGCGCATTAAGTGGCGCTGAATCGTCTGAGAAAAACGTTTTTAGTCCAAAGGGATTTAGTCCCGAAGGACTATTACTTTCGTTTGGGCGTTTTGCGTTGTTTCACAAAAAACGGCGATTCACATTTTCAATTTAATCCTTATGTTTCTTTGTTAGTTATTTTATTTATTTTTTATTTAACGGGAAAATAAAAAGGAATTTTAATTACAGTTCTAAATAAATAGCCAAATAAATGTGAAATTCGTAACAATATTCTCAAAACTTTAACGAATTTTTCATTAACAAACTCAAAGATTTCAAAGCCAGCAATACCAACGTTGTACAGAAAAACATTTTTATCTCCAGCGCGTGAGAGCGTGTACCGAAATTTCTAAAGATATGCTCAATTTAAAATTAGTTTGCGATATTGCTCTTGAAATCAATTTTATGGTTTAAGTGCGAAGAACATGGTATTTAATAAATAAAGTTAACTCACAAAATGTTAAATAAACGCCCCTTTGGACGTAATTAAAATCTGAAACCTTTCAGAATTTTTTTTTTTTTTGGTACATCGTTTTAGATTTATTATAGTATTTGATAATTTTTGCTCACTCTGAGTTGTAAAATGAATGTGATGTAACGCTGTTAAGTGAACCTAGCGCCGAAATGTGGCTATTGTAAATAAATATAGTGAACTTTAAAGTGTGCGTTTATTATGTTGTGGTTTATGCGCTACCGACGAAGTAGATTTAATTCAAAATTCGTTAACTGTTAATTCAATATATTTAAATGAAAGGCAAGAAAATTCAGTATAATTTAATATTCCGTACAAGGAAGTCATGTGGTGTACACATCAGATTTTTAGCATAGCAGCCATATTTGTTTGCATTTGAAACTTAGCAGAATAGTGGATTTGTTGCGAGTCTAGAGAAAGTAAGCTTCGTCACAACAAAGATAACGCTTTCTCTTGTTATTTCGAATTAAACATGCTTAATCCATTCTGGAGTTTATTCGAGAAACTAAGTGTTTAAAATTTACTTCGTAATTTTTAATATAGATATTTTGAGTTTTTATGTATTTTTGCCTTGTTGCGAAGTGAGAACTGAATTAATTGAATGAGAAATACTGAATGGTCTGTGAAAAACTTTTTTTTTCCCTTTTCCTCTCTTTTACACATCGTTTTAGATTTAGTATAGTATTTGAACAGAACATATGGCAACGATTAGATAATTCTTCAGATGACATAATTTTTGTGCATTCTGAGTTATAAAATAAATGAGATGTTACCCTGAAGTAAACCTAACGTCAGAGGATCGCTATAGTAAATAAATATAGTGAATTTTAAAGGGTGCATTTATGGTGGTGTATGCGTTATCGACGAAGTAGATTTAATTAAATTCAATAAGTTTCATTGAAATGCAAGGAAAAATGCGTATAATTTAATATTCCGTACAAGGAAGTCATGGGCTGTACACGTCAGATTTTTTTAATTGTATTTCAGTCTTAATTTTACTTTATCAATGATGAAAATATTTAGCAATTATTTAAACACGATCAATAAATTATAAGAAAATTATGAAGTAAAGAAAAATAACTGAATGTCATTCAGAGAATGAAGAAATCACTTTAGATATTTAGTTTCGAAAACTGGGTGTAATAACAGGGCTATAATTAGCATTTTTTATCATTATTGTTTCTAAAGAAGGCGAAAGGTTTGTCTTATAATCTGTGAAAATTTTAAAACTTTATATCCGATACATTTTTAGATGTTAAAATTTTTAAATTATAAAAATTAATAGACTAAAAATTAGATTTTCAAAAATTAGAAATTAGGTTAAAATTTTCATATAAGTTCCATTGAAAAGATTTTTTTCCGATCTGTTCGATGGTGCAAATAGTAAAATTCGGATTCGCCTAGTTTGCTCGTTAATCGAAGATATGTGCGAAGAATCGTTTAAATATTAAATTTTTAAAAAAGTTAAATCGAATTTTGAAAATATCGCTTCGCCACATTTCATTGTCATCGATAAACTGAGTGTACAAAATGTAAATTTGACAGCTTATGTACGTTAAAAATCGATGACAAATTCAATTCACAATAAAATGCTATGAATGAACTAAATAAAAGCTTGTAATAACACAAAGAATATTGTTCTCTTCTTTAATAAAAATAATATCTGTGATTAAACACATCCAACTGTATCTTTAGTACAGAGTAAAATCTAAAATGGATTTCAATCTTAAAATCCCAATTTGTTTTCGCTCTTCTTTTTGAACATAAAATGGTAAGAAAAAGATAACAATATCAAAATATTTTTAAACATGGCTTACTTTTTTGAATGAAATTAAAATTCATAAATATGTTCGCAGTTTACATACACTCCAAAATTATATAATAAACAGTTTTAACAACAGACAGAGAATTAAATTTCAATCTCCTGAATACTTAAATAGTATGCTGCAAGGTGAACGACCGCTGATGATGAGTCCAAGAGTAGATTTTTGTAACTGAAAATTTGATTTTATTTTTGGGTAGAATTTTTTGAACACTTCAAAGAAAGTTTTCTTTGATTTGTTACTGTTTCTTTCAGATGCTACTGAGTTTCTTTAAGACGTTACTCTACCAGTTTCTTGAGGCGTTACTCTTCTCATTTTCGATGAAATCTCAGAAATGAATAGACGTTGCTGCTAGTCGTCAACAGAAAAGTTCTTTCTTTCACATTCGATACTATAAAAATGGAATTGTTCAGTACAAGGTTAGTTAATCATTTATAATGTTATTTTACAGGGATCTTTTAACAACAATTTTATAACAAGTATTATCTTATACTAAGAGAATCATTAAAAAAGAACTTCCCACAACGTATAAAAGAAAGAGTAAATTTTCTAATTACAAAAAAAAAAAAAAAAAAAAATTTACATTTATCACAACTATTAGATTTGGTTTCGAATGCAGGCAATGATAGATACAAATTAGAGGATTTATTCGGCCTTTTATGAGTTGTGGAAAACTTTTTTTAAGGCTCTCTTAGTATAATACTTGTTATAAAATTATTATTCCAAGATCCGTCTAGAATCACATTATAAATCATTAACGCACCTTGTGCTGAGAAGCAATTCCACTTTTATAAAATCGAATATAAAAGAATGAACTTATCTATAGGACGAGCAGCAACGTCTATTTATTCCTGAGATTTTATCGAAACTGAAATCAGTAACACCTCAAGAAAACTGGAAGAGTAACACCTCAAAGAATCTGAGTAACACCTCATAAAAATTAAGTAACACATCAAAGAAAGCTTTCTTTGAAGTGTTCAAAAAATTCTACCCATAAATAAAATCAAAGTTCCAGTTTCAAAAATCTACTCTTGGACTCATCATCGGCGGTCTTTTCACTTGCAGCATATGTTTAAGTGTTCAGAAGACTGAAATCTAATTCCCTACCTGTTGCTCAAATTCTTCATCTTAAGAATTTCGTAATTTTCTTAATGTCTCGGAGTCGGTATATATAGAAATTGTTTCAGTGTCGTGCTCATTTTAACTCGTTATTGTCAAACTGTTGAAATTGTCAACTGTTATTGTCAACTGTTGAATTGCTGTTGAAAGTTCTACTTTCAACAGCAACAACAACAACACAATCTTTTGTTACTGCAACTCAAAATTGTGAAAGCAAAAGCTCTCAGAAATCTATCTCCTAATTATGTTTCCCGTTGAAAAGGTTAATTCACTCATTAGCTCCAAATTTTTTTCTTTAGTTTAGATTTGAATAATTCCCTTCATTACTGTTATTTATAAAAGGCAATTTTCGTTCAATATTTTATCTTCAGGCAATGCATTTTTCTTGCAGGATACTAATGCTTTGATTCTTTAGTCCTTTCTTAAAATATTTCCTTTTCCTAAAATAGCTAAAGAGGTCATAAACCTCCAGCCGGAAAGATGACTAAGCAAGTCGAGTTAGGTGGGGCTACAAATGAGTTTTAAATACTATATGAATGAAGTACGATACAGAGGCTGTTTGCACATTTTTAGACGATATTCATTGCAATTACATAAATATTTTACCTACATTTTTTCTGTTTCAAGTGTTCTATTTAATTCATTAGTTATTCATTCATTAGTCTGTTTCATTAGTCTGTTTAATTCACTAGTCTATTTAATTCATTAATTAGTTATTCTTCATTATCTTCATACACCGTAATTTTCAAGACAATTAAGGTTTTGGTAGTATCAGAAAGCGTATTTTATCCCATTGCTTTCTAACGGCTTTCCAAAGTCTAAGGAGGTTGTAGGTCGAAGTTTGGCCAACCAGCTTTTTAAAAGTACAAAAATACAAATATACATTCTTCATAGATCAGAAAATTTAGTAGGGATATGAGTGAAGGGTATGGCTTTAATACACGTTTCTCGTTCCATTTTTTCCAGGAATTAACAATAGATTTTGACGTGCCGCTGCTTGCTTTGTGTTGATGCAGTTCTACTGATTGATGGCACTGTGGGTAAAGAGAAGGTACTTCATATTTGAAAATTGGGTATAAAATATGTTCCTGATAATACGCGGAGTTGACCTTAACAGTTTTCTTCACTCTCTTGAAAATTTTTTGTCCTTATAACAACACCAATCCCAAATCCCTTTGAAAAACTTTCTCTAGATTCTTCGAACCATGTTCTAAGATTTTTTACTTCTCTTTGATGATAATAAATGGAACTCATTTTATTGCGTTCATTTAAATATACCCAAGATTCGTCTTTGTGACAACATTTTTCCATTTTTGTCCGTATTAATGTTTCTTATAAAGGATTCTGCAGAGCTTTCTGCATTCGGCGATATGTCGTGGAGAAATACGATAATACGATGCACATTATGTTTTTTCGATTTTTTAAAATTCAAATCAGCATTAATCACTTTGTGTACAGTTGAGACTGAGCATTTTTTTATGATTTTGCAACTATCCTTTGACTTAAAGGATTTTCTTTTAACATTTATGTTCCTGATAATATGCGGAGTTGACCTTAACAGTTTTCTTCACTCTCTTGAAATTTTTTTGTCCTTATAACAAAAACCAACACCAATCCCAAATCCCTTTGAAAAACTTTCTTTAGATTCTTCGAACCATGTTCTAGGATTTTTTTTTCTTTGATGATAATAAATGGAACTCACTTATTGCGTAAATTGAGTTCCATTTATTATCATCTTAAGATCTTACTTCTGCAACATTCGAAATTCGAAACATTCCGTTTTTTCCTTGCATACATATTTGGAACAATTTTTCCACTTGAAACTAAATTTTGATGTTTTTTAGTTTGTTGTTGACAACATTACTTATCGTAGATTTAGATAATCGAAAAACCATGGCTTTAACAACGTTTTTTAGTAACTAGATACGAATAATTTTTTGGAAAGAACACACCTTCATCCACAGCTTTTCAAATAGCAGACGATAATTTATACTTTCAAAAATATAGGCGTTACAGTTAAAAACAAATTCCAAGCAGAAGTTTTTTTTTTTTTTTTTTTTCAGTAAAGCAAAACCGACTAAAAAAGTGTGCGAACAGCCTCTGTAATTGTTGCATGTGCACAGGGTATATATATTTTACACAGGGTAAATATTTTACCTAAACATTTTATGTTTTAAATGTTCTATTTGATAACCCTTATTCTTCATCATCTACATACACAGTAATTTCCAAGACAATAAAGCCTTTTATAGTATCAGAAAAGTTATTTTATCTCATTGCTAACAGCTTGAACTAACAGCAGGGTTGCTAGAATTTTATTTCCTTTATTACTAATCCTAAATTTATGCTGTCAGTTACAATTTTTTTTTTTTTTCAATAAGATAGATAATTTTATGGAAACAGTTTCAGTACTGTAGGTGAAAGGATTCCGTAAAAATGCAATCTAGCATTTTATATAGTTGCCTCCAAAAAAAAAATCATGATAAGTATTCAGTAATATTAATAATTTATAAATGGAACGTTGTATGTCGTCACACCCTAAATTCCTAGATGTGCGCTTTCATAAAGATTTTCATAAAGATAAAAATTTTCCAAAATACCAGCTATTTTTCAATAATGAATGCCATTTTACCCAAGAAGGAAATATTAATCGCCAAAGAGAACCAATTCTGTTTGTATGTACACCTTAAATTTGTTCTTGAAAATCTCGAGTTCTGTCAGCAATTGGAAAAGAGAAAAATAATTACTTGTGTCAGTACACTTGCTATGGAACATGTACTAGAAGTTTGTATGTAAATAAAAGGAGATGTAAGATTTTAATCTGTTAACATAATTGATGTTTTACTTACTGGATTTTTCAGCGAGAAAAATTTAGATTTTGCATTTTGAGAATTCTTCCACCCACGAGCAAACTATACAGAGTCATTAGGTCAGTCCAAGCAAGAAACATGAAAAATGCGCAGTTTTCTCTCCGGAATTCGAACTAGGAACCTCCCGATTGCTATCCGGACAATATAAGGAAGGAGAAAATACCTTATAACTCTTTTCGTAAAATTCTTCTAAGCAATTTTAAAGCTTGAAGTATTTTTCTGAGATCAATATTATGAAGCAAAGTTTGCAACCATCTTTTAGGACCATCTAGTTTGTGCTAGAAATATTTCTATGTCTCTAGATAAATATTAATTAAATTTTAATATTAGTAAATATCGCATATGTGGTATAAAAGAGTAAATATAATTATTCATTATTTAGCTATATCTGACATGATGATAAAGTTTTCATTTGGGACGTAATTAGGAACTTTTGAATTGAATATTAGAAGTAAACTAAAAATTTTGACATTGTCTTTTATAATTTCAAATTTAAATTTTATTCTAGTTTCTTTATAGTCTGAGTAAATAACGTGAAATTCATAGTAAAGTGGATTTAATTAGTAACTTTTGGGCATTATCTTTGTAAGAAAGATAACTGATCAAATTTAAAATGCACTTCCACAATAATTATGATATTACTCTATATCATTGCGAACAGGCTTTATAGAACAAAACGATTTCGTATCTTAAATTTCTGTGCCATGTTAAATGGAAATGGTTAGGTACAGGTACAAGTGCGCGGGGCATCGAAGTTTCACCATTGGTCGTACAGGTTAGTACTGGGGCACTAACTGTACAACTCCGCCGCACTTTCGAAGAAGAACACTCCGGGAGATGCTTCGAGGGATTCCCATCCCTCTTCACCTACCACAAAATCACTCTTTTGGTCATCAATATTTTAAATACCCCTATGCCTTCTTCGGGATTCGAGCCTAGGTCCATCGGTATGACAGACAGCTTCACTTAACCACCATATCGATCAAGGCGACAATGGAAATGATCTATCTGATAAAGTTGTTTAAGTCTTTACATTTGAAGAATAAAATGAAAGATAATGTAAAATTACAGACCGCCCAATTTTTGCAACACTGAATACAGTCAGCCTTATTAAATATGATGAAGATATGAAAACATTTCGTTAATCAAAATTCAATCAGCATTTCTGATTTTCTTATAAAAGATTACGATATGGTGCAAGAATTTAGCATAAATTTCGTTGGGATTCAGAAATAATATCTCTCACTCTTGTCATATCCAGAGTAATGAAGATGTCTCAAAAATGATGATATTTATGAGATTTTTTTTTCTTGATGACAATCCCATCCAGGACAAAACAAAATTCTGTTATTAATTAATGGTCACTAGGTCATTTAGTTACTCCTAAATAATAATATTGTATTGTTTAACCATGTAACGCAGCAATCAAATATGCATTTCTTATGAACTATCATACTCTTCGATGCCAGCAAGATCATTAATAGAATGTCTTCTATTCACGTACCACTACTACCCTCTAGGGATTCCATCGTTATTTGCAAAATGAAAGTTGACTTTTTGAAAAGTTATTTGTTTTATTATTATTTACACAATTAATATAATAAAAATAGTTTTCTAGTGTTATACTTTATGCACAGTAGCAACAGAATTCTTTTTTGCGTTTCCGATACATACACCGTCGTTTGTATTAAATATACAACTGTAATCAAAACATAAAAAGAATGATGGAATTAAATTACGCACATGGTAAGAAATCGCCTGCAAAGTTATTTCAAAAGTTGCTGTTACTTTCGTCAGTATTTGGCAACAACCCGTATTTCATTTTCTTTTATCATTTATAAATAAACTCAGTTTTAGAACATTTGCCTTGGTCATTTCTCAAAATGATGCGTGTACTTAAGGGAAATATTTACGTTGAATTTCGTTTTCATAATGAGTTTTCTGTTAAAAAACATCTGTAATCTAGCATAAAGCTCTTGAGGACAACGCTGAATCGAAAAATAAGTGCTTTTGCATAGTATAAGATGTATGAGGAATGCATCAAAGATGAATTATTATGCTCTGATAGACGGTCCCGTTCAACTAATAAGCAACATATTGGTTCAGTCAGAACATTTGCTACTGAGCTATCATCGTTTAACAGTTAGAGACATTATTGAAAAATACATATCATTTGAATCTTTCAAGCAATTTTGAAACATCGATTGGGTTTGCGGAGTATAGCTTCTAAAATTGTTCTAAAAACGTTGAATACTTTCCAAAAAAGAGTAATGTGTTCAAGTGGCTCACAGGTTGCTTTCTCAAGGCGAGATCTTTCTTACGCATTATTGCTGGTGATGAAACGTGGATCTTTGCTTTTGATACAGAAAGAGCTCCACGGTCAAACGAATGGCGATCCTCAAATACCATTTCTAAGTCTGTCAAAAATCACAGTAATGCGGACTGTTGGTAGAATAGTCGTGATGCACAACATCACTTGGATAAACTTTTAGCGAAAGTATTGTCAGAGCGTTTTACGGCGTTTATAAAGCAAAACTTAGAAAACTACCTGAACCGTGGTGAGGTAGCTAGTGGAGTTTTAAGATTCAACATTTACTCGCAATATTCTTGTTCGTGGCCATACAATTAAATTCGGCAAATATGTATTTTCAAGTTCCGTGCTTACCTCATATAATCATGTGTGATTTTGTTCCGTTATTCCCATGGTTTAAATTGCTTCGTGTTTATAATTTCGAATCTGTGGATACAATAAAAGAAAATTAGCTGTGAATTTTTAAATATTTTCACAAAAACGACTTTGAAGCTAATTTAGAGATCTGGAGGGAAAATCGTTGGCATAAGTCTACGGCAGTCCGAGAAGATTTCTTTGAAAGACACGTCATTAAATATTGATCAATAAATTGAAATCTTGCGTTTTATAAAACCCAGAATCTAACAATAAAAACAAAGTTCTGTAGCAACATATATATATTTTCGAGATTAGGTAATCAAAATCAATCTCTGGAAATCACGCAAGTTTTCCATTTTCATCATTTAAGCTTGAAATGGAAGCTCAGTTTCGAAGAGCTACACAGAGTGGGATTAATTTAACAATATTTAATAGAAACTTTATAATGCATTTTAAATTAGTTTATTAATTTATGTACCTTGATAAGTCGCTTTTGTTCTTTTTATCTTTTAAGTTTGTACAACAAAACATCTTTGTTTGTGCAATTAACATGAAGTTTAAAATATATGTTGTACTTGCTAAAAATATTGCATTAAAATACTTGCTAATTAATGTGCACTAGAGTTCAAAATTATTACATAGTATTTTAGCACCAGATTTTAAAATTTAGGATACATATAATCCATCATAAGATGAGAAAATTTATAAATGACACTCTAACTTAATTACTCTTAACCCCAAATGTCGCTTAAATTCTGTTGATCGGTAAATTATATCGAAAAAAAATTACAGTAAGGAGAAAATGCGGTAAATAAAAAGAAATGGATATTAACTGAAAAAAAGTTAATAATGTAAGGGAGGAAAGAATAATTGTGCTAAAGAATAATTGAAAGAATAATTGCGAGTGCGTATTCCGCTATCCACCCCCATTTGACCCCTTGATAACCATTGACTCATTTAAATTCCATCCACCCCCAGGAGATCAATACCAGCCACGATGGATACCCCTGGTTTAGATCGTTAGATTTATTAATTTCTTTTGCCAATGTGTTATATATCTCTAAATAAAAGTAATACTAATATTTTAATTCCAGTATTCTTTTATGCTGAATGCATAAATGTTTTTAATAAATAAATGCTTGTAGTCTTTGTATCTTTTTATTAAACTTTTTTATGGAGGAATTTATGAGAATGTTGATTCTATAGTTTTCATTTTGGGCTCAGTTATAACAAAGCACATGCCTATTTTTGCAGTATTTTCTAAATTTTTTTTTTCATTCGTGAGACAGACAGGGGGTCAGGTGATTGAGACTGCTTAACACTGGTAGTTCGATTCATGTTCGAATCCTGACAAGCGAGCTGGTTTAAGACAGAAGCAAATATTTGTTATTGATCTTGCTATACAATAATAAATGAAATTAAATTAAGAATATACTTTCTTCTATAGTTTCTTGACTGAAAAGAAGAATTTAGTAATTTGTGTAATTAGGAGTGGAAAATAGTAGTGGCTTATTAAAATTGCTTCTGACTGTTTCCGAATAAGAGAAAAGTAATTGCAGAAAATGAAAACAAAATGGTAAATTACCAAGCAATTTTCTGAACTCTTGATTATTTTTGGTTTTTTTGTCTTTCCGTGGCTAATGAAATTAAAACTAAGCGAATTTCCATAAGCATTTAAATACAATAAATGATAATGTATCATTTATTTTAGCTAAAGCAAGCCACTTTAAAATCTACTTGATAGTAATTGAATAGTATGAACTGCTACGCGTGATCTGAAAAATAATTAAATAATTTTCTTTTAAATGATCTCATTTGAGAGCATTAGTAGACACACAGTTAATGCAGAATTACCCGGCAATATTATTAATTCATAGCCCCAGTTTTTTTAAATTAAGGAGGTACAGTATTGAAGTTTTCAATTTTGTTCCTAATTTTCATTTTATTTCCAGTTTTTGTTTCGTCTTATGGACAATAAAATTTTTTAAAGTAAATCATGAATTAAAGAATTATCTCTTTTAAAACTGACACGATGCTTTTCTTAATTAACACTTGTTTGTTTTGTATAATGTTTATAAAACAAACTAATGTCTTAAAAAGTGTTATTTGAATCTAATTCCGTCTTTCTTTTTGATTCTGATCCTCGTTCAATAAATTGCTCTTTATTTTTGTAATGTTATAAAATTTGAAGACTTTATTAAACAAATTTTTAAAATATCATAAACAGTTCCAAAGCGACACTTTTAATTTATAATTCTGGCACTTGAACGCAAAAACTTTCAAAGTATTTTGTTAAATAATTCCTGAATTAAGGATTTAAATAATCTAAAATAATGTAAAATACAAAATTCGCTAAACTTCATATAAAAGTTTCCATTATAATAGTCTTTTCAATGCAGATGAACGCTCAAATAAACATTTCAGTTACAAATCAGTCACATTAATATATGACCAACAATTACATCTAAATTTTGAAAAAAAAAACAGTTTTTAAGAATTTCAGCAAGATCTCCTCTCTTTGCCCATATCTTACACTGGAATAGAATGACACACACACACAAGAAGAAGAAAAAGAAGAAAAAACTAGTAATTTAAGCAGGTGCTTCAATGAAAGTCTTATAAATTTTGCAGTGTTTAGTCAACATTACATAAAACAGACATTTTTGTATTCAACTGACATACCTACCTCAGAATACCACTTCATGCTTTCTTACAATCCATGTCACAGGATTTGGAATAAGAACAATGAGGTGTATCTGCATACCGATTATTCTCCCACGAGGTTTTTTTTTAATAGTATGCATCTCTATGTACACGAAAAAGAAAATAACTAAAAGATTATCAACAAGAAGAAGAGGATTTCCAACTTACCCAAAACAGTTCTTCTTTCCGGCACATGTTCTAGGGAACTGAGGTGATCGCTGCTGTCGGAAGAACCCCGTTTCCACTTCCTCTGTAGTGGTGCTCCTGCATCCCCTTCCTTATGAAGACTCAGGTGGAATCAACTCTGCCTAGTGTCTGTCGACCGATCGGGAAAAAGATGCGTGATGATGAGAAGATTCAGAAAACCAGACATTTTACGGCCATTTCGTTTTAGATGCAATTAGCGGTGAGATTCATTTTTGCTGCCAGAAGCAGATTAGGGTGGAAATTATGATTATTTCTTTTCTCTTAAAAGCAGCTCTAAACTTTCAAAAATAAATTTCAGTTCCTTTCTTTTTTAAAGTAAGTCATTGGTTCAAGAATATCTGCTTTGTTTTAAAAAATCGTCTTAAGTTGCTTTTTTCCAGCGAATGTTACTTCATGCGGTGTAAGACCTTTATTTCGCGTTAGAAATATAACAACAGCACGCTTTTCGGCCTTTGTGTATCAGGAGACAATTGTTAGTGTTAATATTGACGTCAAAAATGTGCTTAGCGAGGTCGTTTCAAATATTTTGTACCATGCATTAGCCATACTACTTTGTATTACATTAATGTAGATATATTGTTCCACTTACCTTCGCAAATATTGCCGCCGCATAAAGCAGAAGCTATTTAATCTATTTTCCACATACCTCACGCATAACAAATTTTCAGAGTGTTGCCATTCAGCAAAATATAAGATGTTTAATGTATCTGTCTGTAATTGTTTAATAAACTGAGCGATTTAAAAGCAATAAGCTCTTTCTTTATAGTCAAAAGCCTTTTAATTTTTACCTAAATCCAACAGATATTAGTTGAAAAACGTTATTGTAATTAGTAAAAGATTTTTCTGGTTTCGTATGTTACGTACCTAGACAAAAATACCATTTTTCATCGCGTACTTTTCCCTTCAGCTTTTTAGCGCCAGGTTCCAAAATTTTTAAAATATTCTCATAATTTCCCCTTTACACAATGCTTTCAAAGACCGAGCTCTCCGAAATTTTAAAATGGATTCGTGGAAGTAGTGATTATTTTCGTCTTATTTATAAAGACAATCCCTCTCAAACTACCTGCTAAGGTCACACCGAACCTTTCCCTTCTTCATTTTTACTAATGAACTTCATACCAGCCTAACAGAAGCATCAACCAATCATGGAGAAGCAAACACGAATTGACACTCAGTCTACCATTTCACTGAGTCAACTGCACATTCACCTTCTTTGATTATTCAGAGATGATTTGAGGTCTGAGGAGTAGCAGAGAGAGCAGTAAGAACGAGTGAGATTCTAGTTACATGAAAGTGAAAATGAAAATATCTTATTAGAAATTGTGATGCTAATATTATTAAGTATTCTTTTTAGAATGTAGGTTTCTTTTAGAGATGTAATATTCTGTTCATATATTCTGTCTATATGTAGTTTAGTCTAGGACTTCTTTTCATTTGTTATGGTCTTACGTTAACAGCATCTTTCAGAAATTAAATTATTTGCACAATTTTCCCTCACGATTTTCGGACGAAAAAATTTGTAAAGTAAAGTAGTTAAAATACATGAGAAAATACGATATTACTTTTAGTTCAAAATAATTATTGATTCGGTTGTTTTAAATGATTTAATTGTATTAAAACTCCAGATATAGAATTTTAAACAATTAAGCTTCAACCTTAAAAGAAACATTAAATGTCTTTTTTAAGATACAAGTAAGTTCCAAATATCCGAACCAGCCAAAGCGGATGTTTGAAAAATCTGAATGACTATAGTTCTGTTAGACAAATGTGCATTTACTGCAACATAGATGAGCGAATTTTATTTTGTCTTTTGTAGTATTTTATTTTAAACAAACTGATGTAGCCAAAAAAACATTTTTATTTTCCTTTATATGCTGTGATATTTACATTACCATTCATTAGATTTCTGTTCGAGCATTCAATCCAAAGGTAAATGATGATTCCGCTTCTTTATTAAGACACATAAATTTATTTACATATAATACGATGGTTACAAAATAATTATTGAGCACACAGCCTTCGGTATTATTAGGCTTAACAGCTTCGCTCTTCCAAAACTAAAGTTATCGAATCAGAAACAGGACATTCGGAGCGCCACCTAATGGCGGGAGTTATCAATTCCCGCCGTTTTAGTTTGCCGGGTTTCGAAATATTGAGCCGAATTACCGGTGCATAGCAATTTTATCTACACGGCTGTTGCTGTGGGTATGCCATTTTTAGTTCACGCTTTTCAGTTTAAGATCGTTTGCGTTCCTTTGACTTGGATATTGATTACATCTATGTATTTAAAATCTTGGAACTGACATGCTAGATTCCCCTTTATATGACATTCAAATAAGTTATTCTAGAAAATGTCTGTGTGACGGTGTAGAAAGTTAACCACAGCATCCATGTCCTTCCATATTAGCACATAAATGCCAACTGATGCAGTCACGTGCACGGAAGGTGAATTTCAGAATGATCCCTGGCCGTGTGACCCACCCTATATATCGTTTGAACAATATTATTTATTAATGTAAGCAACAATGAACAAGTGAGGAAAGCCACACATGGCAGATCGTCTCAGAAAGGACATCGCAGAATTGTTCGCCAGGCAATACAATGCTAACCTGATTCATTGCACAGGTGGATAAAGCCGCTCAAGTTGGCAGGAAATCTATTGCGACACGCCTCCAAGAAGCGGATCTGTGATCTCAATGCCCTTTATGTGTTCTGCCATTGACATCTGAATATCGGCGACTCCGTTCCCATGCCAATGCTATACGGTGCCATGCCAATGCTATACGGGAAGAGTCATGAAAGAGCAATTCGGGACTCTTAGAGCTGCGTCGTACTTCGTTTTGGGATCGGATGACCATTGTGTTGTGTACTGGTGTGGAAACTCCTTAGCCAGCGATATAACACCAACCTCATTGTCGAACGGCGTAAGTCTCCGACAGTGGACATTATGGTCTGGTGTCCATATCCTAGTCAGACCACTCTTAGCAGTGGTTCGTGGCATTTTGACCGCTCAGCGATATGAGGAAGAGCTTATATAGGCACATGTGCTCCCATTTCTTCGTAATCCCAAAGTTTTCCGAGCTAGATAATGACCGATCGCTTTCTGCATAGGCTGTCCAAGATTACTAACATCATTTGTAGACATTTCCATGGTTTACCAACTCCCTGGATCTAGTCTCCCATAGAGCATTCTGGAAACAGAGGAAACGTTACTTGCCTCTGTGCTACAGTTAGGTGTCTGTTGGATACAGTTTCAGATTGTATTGCTGCCTGCATCACAGTTTACGGTGGTGCAACGGCCAATTAAAGAGAACTTGAAAAAAACGCACGTTCTTCTTTAGCTGTTCTATTGCTTTGTTTTGAGAATATGTTTACCTATCATCTGCATCTTTTTTTCTTAAACTAAATTTCACTTGTGTTCAATGCCTTTTTCTTGCTGCACTAATTTTATTGACTTAAAATGTGTTAAATTTCTGTATTCCGCTCTTGGCATTGTTGGGTGAAGCATCCTTTGGCATATCTTTACTGGAATATCAGATTTAGAAGTTCTGAAAGCTTGGACACCTTCACACAAGACCGAGTACAACAATTTGTGTATTCATATGGAAAGTGTGATTTGTGTATTCATATGGAATTTTAGTGTTATCCGTAGGTTTTATTTTTAATGCATTCAGTAGTATATGAATAAGAAAGCTAAGCAGAAATTCTGTTGCTCAAGTACTTTATATATTCTTTTAGAAGTATCTTTATTAATTATATCCAAACTATAAGTGCCAATCAAACTTGTTGTTGTCAAACAAAATCTCTGATAATATTATTAAGATATGTATATATTGATTTTCAATACTCACCTGTTGCACTGATTAATAATGTACTTAACTTAATTAACTTAAAAGTTAAATGCAAGATTTTATGGCTCATGGAGCTCCAACTATCGGAAAATACATTCGAACTCCAATAACTAGGTTCGCTTGTGTTTCTTTCTATGCTAAATAAACGAAGTATTGTATAAATTTTTTTAGCGTTATCAAATTTTGGTTGATTTAAATAACAAGAGAAGATAATACAGTATAATATTACATAATTTTATGAAAAGCTATTAAATTAATTTAGATGAATGTGTACTATTTACAGCTTGGATGTTAAGTAAACATGTAACCAATAAACCTTAGCCAGTAAATCTCAATAGAGTTCTGTAAGAAAACCTACTTTTCTTTCCCTTGTTTGTCTTTTCTTCTCCCCCGCCTACCTTTTGTAAGAACTTGTTACAACAAAATGAGGCGATGTAATTTTACTTTACAAAATTTTAGTTAATTAAAAATAGAAAAAGTTTTGGTGTTTCATTTTAGAGCCCATATAATAAAAATTAATAATTTCATTATTTAAGTGGAAGAAGAAATTGTGTGTTTACGCAAATGCAAATATAGTTCCATTGTTTAGTTTTTGTCTAAAAATTGTACTTTGAATGTGTTATAAATTGATAACTTCCGCCGTTAGGTGGCGTTACCAGCATCCTGTCTCTGAAGTAATTCGATAACTTAGTTTTAGTTTTGGAAGAGCGAAGCTGTTAAGCCTAATAATACTGAAGGCCGTCTGCTTAATAATTATTTTTGTAACCATTGTATTATATGTAAATAAATTTGTGTGTCTTAATAATGAAGCGGAATCATCATTTACCTCTGGATTTAATGCTCGAACAGAAATCTAATGAATGGTAATGTAAATGTTACAGCATATAAAAGGAAATAAAAATGTTTTCTTTGACTACATCACTTTCTTTAAAATAAAATACTGCAAAAGACAAAATAAAATTAGCTCATCGATGTTGCAGTAAATCCACATTTGTCTAACAGATTTATATTCATTCAATATTTTTCAAATATCCGCTTTGGCTGGTTCGGATATTTAGGATTTATTTGTATCTTAAATACGGCATTTAATGTTTCATTTAAGGTTGATGCTTAAGTGTTTAAAACTCTATATCTGGAATTTTAATACAATTAAATCATCTAAAACAACCGAATCAATAATTATTTTAAACTAAAAATAGTACTGTATTTCTTCACGTATTTTTCCTACTTTGCTTCAAAAATTTTTCGCCCGAAGATCGAGAAGGAAAATTGTGCAAATAATTGTAACTGGCTGTATGAACCTTTTTTTGTTTTTCCCATGTGTCGCATAAATAACAATGAGTTTCCCTCAGAAAATCCTCATGAAAGCATACCACGCTAAAGAAAATAGCCCTAGAAACAATTCGTTACTATTGTTTACACCTCAAAAGAAGGGGAAGGTCAACTGTTCCTAGACCAGAGAATATCAAAAAGAAACTTCTTAAAACGATTGATCCATCTGAACTCCGAAATGGAGTCAAACGGATAAAGCAGGTCTCAAAGGGAGGCCTACTCTTTGAAACCAATAAAGAAGCAGACCTTGAAATACCAGAAAAGGAGATAAGTTCCGTGCCGGAACTTAAAGAAGAAATCCAGGTCGTAAGACGTCTAAAGCGTTGTCCTAAAATTATCTTATATATGATATTCCAAAGGATATCACAAAAGAAGAGCTAAAGGATACAATAGCTGCACAAAATGAAGGAATAAATGGGGGCGGACTAACGGTAAAGTTACCCATAAAGCAGAAGAATGCTAATCATTGGGTTCTAGCAACTACACCGAAAGTTTTTAAGCAGCTAATCAAAATTCGTAAAGTATTTTTAAATTGGGAAAGATTTAGCTTAAAGGAATACCTACGACTAACGCAATGTTTCAAATGCTGCCAATGACGGCACATTGCCAAACAATGCCAAACCGAGGAAGCTTGTGGACATTGCGGAGAAGTCGGTCATAACAACAAAAACTGTGAGACTACATATCAACTATGCATAAACTGTACAGAAAGAAACGCCAATAACGATCAGCGATTAGATTATCAGCATTCTAACTTTTGAAAAGACTGTCTCAGTCGACTATTGGAAATAGAAGAGCTAAGAAAAAGAATCACTTATGGTTAATAACTAGAATAACGATAAAATAAAAGCTGTTCAAATTAACCTAGCACGTTCACATGTCGCAACTGCACACTTAAAAACTTGCATCTTTGACTATGATCTAATCTTTGTTCAAGAACCGTACTGTATTCATGGAAAACCGGTAGGTTTTCCAATTGAAACTAAAGTAATATACTCGGCTGGCCAGCTACCAAAAACGGCCACGGTGGTAGTCAACCCACGAATTACGGTATTAAATACCATCTCCATGCCGAATCTCATTATAATAACCTTACAGATAGATAATAAAATTCTATCAATTTTTAATTATTATAGTCAACCTATAACGTATTTGACGGACCTAATAAATCTTCTAGATTTAGTGGAAAGAAACTTACCTCAAGATCAGGATGTCATCATACTGGGTGACTTAAATGCTAAAAGCGAGCTATGGGGCTCCCCTTTTGAGGACCCAAGAGGCCGCACAGTTAGGGAATTTTTGACTTCTCGCAGATTGGTTATAGAAAATGATCCAGACAGCCCACCAATTTTCAATTGTACGAGGGGCAAGAGGTGGGTCGATATCATGGCTCACGCTCCACCTCTTTAGATGGAACAATAAATAACTGGATGGTCCTGGAGAGCGTAACTTTGAGCGACCATTGTTATTTTTATTTTGAAATTTCATACAATAACATGTCTAATGTAACTCAAAGTAAATATAAGTTGGAAAAAATGGACTGGCTGTTCCTCAAGGAAAATCTTGGCAATTACTGTGGAAAACTTAATCAGCATTTAATAAAGGACACAGCGGTTCTAAATGACCTTATTGTTAAATGGACTGGGAAAATTCAAGAACTGTGTGATCTAGCAATTAAAGCCAAAGATCAAGCAATAACTACCCAGCATAAAGGTGTCCCATGGTGAACAAAAGAACTTTCCATTATGCGGAAAAGAATTACAGATGACAGAAAGAGATACCAAAAATGTACCCAAGATGAAGAACTTAGAGACTTTTATAAAAAGATCTACAAAAACGATCTTGCCAAATATAAGCGAGAACTATTAAGGGCTAAACGGAATGCATGGAAAATACACTTGGATAAACTATGTCCAAGTTCTCCTTTTGGAATCCATTACGGCATAGCCAAGGGGAGCATACAATCTCCTTTGCAACTTTAAAAGCTCATAAGGCCAGAATCCCATTGGATATCAAACTTGTTCTTGAAAGTGTAATTCAAAGAAACAAAAGAGGCTGGATGGACTTCAAATTTGATGATATTAATATTTCAAGAGATAAAATTGACTTTCAAGTAAATAAGTGGTACAAACATCCGGCAAAGATTAAAGTTTTCTACAGGGACGATAAATCATCAACAAACCAAGACCTAGAAATCTGTTCTGACGGCTCAAAAAATGAAGATGGTACGGGTACCGGTTTCTGCACCTTCTGGAATGGTGAACTTAAAGAAAAATTTATGTTCCAATTAGGTATAAAAACTGTTCGGTATATTAAGCCGAAACAAAAGTAAGGCCTTGAAATCGGCCTTATCTTGGCTTAAAGATTATAAACAGGGGGCAAATATCTTCACTGATAGTCTAGCTGTCTTAAAATCGTCGAGAAGTATGACATATTCAACAAATACGTTATTGAAGTTAGAAAAAACTTCTTTCGGATACCAAGGCTAAACTCCACTGGATCAGGGGCTATCAGGGCTCCCTAAGAAATGAAAAAGCAGATGAACTGGTTAAGAAGGGAATATATATCACGGAAAGAGTAGAGTGCAAACTCCCTTTAAGCTTCCTATTAAGAATAGCTAAAAATAAAAGCTCGCGGCTTGTGGCAAAAGAGATGGCAAGAGGCGAAAAGAGGTCAAAATACCTACAGAATTCTACCAAAGGTATCAGAGAAGAGATATTTTTGTGTTTTTTTTCCTCAATCAAGTGCTTACTAATCATGTTGCATTCCCTATTGATATTAACAGGTTTAAGCTGAAAGATTCAACTTGTAAATGTCAATGTGGATTAACAACCGCAGACGCTGTTCATATGTTAACAGAATGCCTAAGTATTGCTACCAAAAGCAATAAACTTCTTCCTCAAAACTTAACCTTTTATTTGCTATGTAAACTCGTGTTAAATGATAAAGAACGGAATGTTTTGTCAAAATTAATGGAACATATTTATCTCAATGAAGAATTGTTATAAGAGTAATAATATAATTGAATACTTGTTTGAATCTCTATATAAAACTTTACTCTCATATGTTTTATGTTTGGCATTTTATATATCGGCATTACACTGCATCTTTCTAACTCAATGTTAAACTGATTGAAGTGTAACTCTAGAACTGTTTTATCTGCATCTTTTATAGAAATGTTTTATGATAAACTATGAACGCAATACCTTTATGTTTAACTCTTATATTAGCATATCTATACAATTATTACTCGAAAAATCCTATCAATACTCAAATATACACTACTCGACATTGAAAATGCAACACCAAGAAGGAGTAGTCAGAAATACATGCAAATTTTAGAGTAGACGCACGTCACTGAGTTATGCGAATGACGTGAAATGCGCAGCTCTCCGATGCACGTGAAGTAAGATATAAGGGAAGAAACGTGCAGAATGGGCAATATTCGTGTCCTTATTTCTCCCAGACGAATTATCGAAGAAAGTTGGTTTTTGTCCCGGGGGATACGTGTAATAGGACAGAATGCCAGGCCGCCGTCAACGAAGGCACTTCCAGCAGATAGACGATTTTACGAGGGGTATGGTGATCGGACTGAGAAGGGCGGGTTGATCCTTACGTTAAATCGCCGCTGATACCCACATGGATGCAAGCACGGTGCATCGGCTATGGCGAACATGGTTGAAACAAGGGAATGTTGGAAGAAGGAGGGGTGCAGGTGCAGCCAAAGTGACGTCAGCGCGCGTGGATCGATGCATCCGCCTACAAGCTGTGGCGGTCCGGCAAGTTCCTTGTACCGCGATTCGGCAGCATGTGCAAGATACCTTGGATGATCCCGTGTCGACGACAACCATTTCCCGTCCATTGGTTGAACGTGGCCTGCACTCACGGTGTCCGTTAAGAAGACTGCCATTGACCCCACAGCATAAACGCCAACGTTCAGAATGGTGCCGGACTGGAGCGATGTGGATAACAGAATGGTGAAACGTCGTGTTCTCAGATCAGTCACGCTTTTGTTTATCCAGTGACAGTCGCCGCATACGTGTGTGGCGTCGACGTGGAGACAGATCTAATCCGGCAGTAACTGTGGAACACCCCCCCTCGCGACAATGTAGCATAATGTTTTGGGGCGCTATTGCCTACGATTCCAGGTCACCTCTAGTTCGTATTCAGGGCATTATGACGGGT
>KK112866.1:69540-89185 GCA_000611955.2 Stegodyphus mimosarum
GCAGGATAACGCCCGACCACACAGTGCTCGCATCTGCCAACATGCTCTGCAAGGTATACAGATGCTTCCCTGGCCACCGTACTCTCCTGACCTGTCACCAATCGAACATGTGTGGGATGTGATTGGATGCCGTTTGTAGACTCTGTCCCTGCCTCGTTCAGAAGACGAACTGTGGCAAATGTTTAAAAGGGAATGGAGAGCCATCCCTCAGGACACCATCCGCACTCTTATTGATTCTATGCTTAGACGTGTTTCTTTGTGCATCGCTGTCCGCGGTGGTCCTACAGCCTACTGAGCCGATGCCGTTCTCGCTCTGTATTCTGTATTCTGACTATCATTTTGAAATAAAGATCACTTATTGCTGCTTGCTGCCTCTGTCTTTTTTCCAAATTTCATCACTTTCTGACCACTCCTTCTTGGTGTTGCATTTTCAGTGTCGAGAAGTATATGATTGAATACTTTGAATTCTTGTAATAATATGGTCTAAACTTTATATAAATGTATATCCATTCAATTATAATTTGAATCATCTTTTCAATGTTCTAATATATGATTGTATACTTGAATTTTTGATATAATAACAATGTTTGTAAATCATGGATCACTGCACATAATGTAAATAGTTTTCAATAAAGATGTTGGCGAGGCCAACACATCTTTTAATCAGAAGACATCAAAATTTATGCTAGGGTTTTAAAATTTTCAATAAGATTTCTCTCAGCATTTTGCTACCAAAGGAAGTTTACAAAATTTAGCCTACGGCTCTGATGATACCTCAGATCTGAGGTGAGGGCTAATCAAATAGACGAGGAAAGAAATAAGGAATTCAAATACATGAATGTGAACATTGAATGTGAACATGAATGTGAAATTGTTGAATGTTGGGAAATAGGATTAAAGAGACTTTTGAACTTTTTATTTTCCTCTCCCAGCCTAATTTAACCTTTAACTTATTCTGCAATAATTTTTCTTTAATCTATGTTAAATCTTCTCAGAATTTCTTTTTCTGTTTTTGATTGTTCTTTTCTGAACTATCTTTCTGTGGACCTATTTAAGCGATTTTATGCCACGGCTCAGCACACAGAAGCTTTCATTCTGCACAGGGTACTAAATGGACGCTCAAGAATGTTCATTGTGCATTTTCTCAACTATGTACAACGATGGACTCATGAGCATGTTTTGCTTGTAAGGGGTGAGTTGTCACTTCTTTAGTCGAGTCTTTTGTGAATAATTCCTTCATTCTGGTCGATTTTTACTTATTTCTCTTCCCAAAACCTACCTGTGTACTACCTACCTACTCCCATAAACTATCTACCAGAGTTCTATCTGTAATAGAAAAAAACGCGCCCGAAAAAAAAAAAACACCGCTTATTTTCAACAATGCAATGAATAAAATCTTTGTTTATAAACATACCAAAATGGGAGAAGAAACTCGTTATTACAGCCATGATTTTGGGCTAGTGGATCATTCGTGAAGTTAACTTCAAGAAGCTAACTCAGCTGATGGTCTATCCTATAAATTTGTCAAGATTCATTATCGTTATCCAGCGGAATAGACTATCCTTGATTTCGAATTCACCTGCCAATGTACACTCTTAGACAAAAAAAAAACGACGCACTACGACGCACCGAAAAGATATAAAGCAAATTGATGTGCGTACAGATTTCGACGGAAAATGCAAAATTTTACATTTTGGCTGCCAATGAATGAACGGTTGCCGCTACAGCGCATCTGATCTGCGCAACTGCCAGGATATTTAAGGGGAGAAATTACTATTCCAGGTCATAAATTCTTCAAGGATTTCCTTCCGTGTACTCTGGTACACAGTAATTATGCCTCGCATACAGATGCGTGAACGATATGCGCAGATGTCAGAATTTGAGAGAGGTCGTGTAGTTGGGTTCAAAGAAGCCGGTTGGTTTTATCGGCGAATAGCTCGACATTTGAGCAGGAGCGATGCCACGATTAGACGATGTTGGCAGGAATGGGTGAACCATGGCCGCACACAGCGTCAATATGGAAGCGGTAGGCCGAGAGAAACGACAGAACGTGAAGACCGAGCAATCGTCTGAGCGGTACTCACAGCCCCAGATGCATCATTATCATCGATTTTACGTGCAACTAATGCTTCAGTGACCTCAAGGACCATTCATAGATGGCTCACAGAAAGGGGGCTGAGGTCACGGCGCCCCTTGCGCCGACTACCATTGACCTCTGTACAACGTCAAGTCCGTTTGCAGTGGTGTCGGGCTCATTCACACTGCAATGTCACTAACTGGAGTAAAATAGTCTTCAGTGATGAGTCCCCCTCTGAACTGAGCCCCGATGACCAGCGAAGGCGAGTATGGAGACGCCCCGGACAGCGGTGTGATACCAACCTGACTGTCTTCCGGCAGACAGGCCGACTACCAGGAGTGATGGTCTGGGGTGGCATTTCATTTCATAGTAGGACCCTTTTGGTTATTCGTCGCAAACTTACAACACACCGGTACGTCGACGAAGTTCTAAGGTCCTTTGTCTTGCCTTTCATGTCCCGCCACCCTGGGTTTACATTTCAGCAAGATAATGTCCGCCCCCACACTGCACATGTTTCTACTGCTTGCCTTAGTGCTTGCCGAACATTACCTTGGCCAGCAAGGTCGCCAGATCTCTCTCCTATTCAGCACGTTTGGCGCATTATGGGCAGGGCCCTCCAACCAGCTCGGGAGGTTTACGAGCTAACGCGCCAGTTGGACAGAATTTGGCACGATATCCCTCAGGAGGACATCCGCAACCTCTATCAATCGATGCCAAGCCGAATAACTGCTTGCATAAGGGCCAGAGGTGGATAAACGCGTTACTAACTTTTTCACTTTGTGAAGCTCTATCACTTCAATAAATCATCCAATTTTTCTCAAACTGTTATCATTTGTTTTTATGTACATGTGCAGCATCACTTCTACAGATTTTCGTCCCATTCGGATAACTCCTTCTTGGTGTGTCTTTTTTTTTGTCTAAGAGTGTTTATGGAATCAGTATAAGTTTTTGAAAAAAAGGCCATTGTAGTTGCTGTTTAAGAACCACGCTTTTTCATAATAATCTGATTCATTTTTTACGCAAACAAGTTTCAAATATTTCTTTTTCATTTGATTTAAATTAAAGGAAAGTATTTCTGGTACAAAAAACAAATGTTTGTTTGACTTTTATTCTGATTTCATAGTTGTCTTACGCAATAAATACGCAATTCTCTTACGCAATTTTTGCTAAACGGTGGAAGGTTGGGGGAGTTGTCCTAATTTCGAAAGAAGATGGAACATATAAACCAGCTTTTTTGTTAAAGATCCTGACAAAGGTTTTACACAAGTTATGTACAAAATAATTTTACAATTATATATTGACCTCTGAAATTGTATCAAGGAGGCAATATGGATTTCAGTTGGGCCTACCCGCTAATGATAAGATTTTTTTTTTATTCGAGAAAAGAAAAAATTGTTTCAAATGGCAGCTGTCTCATTTGATATTAAAAAACTTTTAATTCAGTGAATTGGACTATACTGTTAAAAATTTTATTAAAGTTAAGGATACCTATTGACATTTTTAATCTTTACAAAACTATTTTGAAGAAAAAAAAGTGTCGTTTTCTATAGAAGATAAGGCAGGTGATAAAATATATGAAGTAAAGAGAAGTTACCATTAGGGGTCATGCAGGGCTCCGCTGCTTTGGAACATTCTTATCAATGAATTACTCAGTAAGGTGCTTTATCCCCGACCACGTAAAAATGTTTTGTTATGCCGACAACTTATACCTTGTTGCGTCAGATTGCTCCCTGGAGAGGCTGGCAAAAAATTCAAAGAAGCTGTAAATATAATTGATAGCTGCAGAAAGGAAAAGAGATTAGACATCAACTTGCAGAAGATCAGGGGTCTATTTTTCCCCCAAGGGCGGTAAAAGCATAAAGAAACCTCTTCTTTTTTATAACGAAAGTAAACTTGAACTAATTAAGAATTTGAAATTTTCGGGGGTATTTTTGATAATACACTGATTTTTGCTGAACTTTTTAAATATTTACCAAAAAAAAAGTTATTTGAATCTGCAGTTTTATAAGAGAAGCTTCCCAAGTGAAATTCTAGCTCATAAGAACATCACATTACGCTAGATCTTTAATAACGTCACTTAACAAATTATATTCTACGATGTGCTTGGGGAACTCGAGCATCGGAAATACAGCGAATTAAAGCAAAATTACATTCCTCCCAGAGGAGCTGGGTTTCCCAGAGTACCTCACCACAACCATACATTCCTACTTAAAGGGAAGACACTTTGTCGTTCGTATAAACAAATCACTCTCTAAACCAAGGGTCATTAAGGCAGGAGTCTCACAGGGGTCTCTCCTTATATACGAACGACATCCCACAATCACCACACACGACCCTGGCTCTATATGCCGATGACACGGCAATTCTCTCCAAAAACGCATCTCATGGTTCAGTCATACAATCACTACAAGACCATATCCATGCACTTCAGGCTACTCAAATGGAAGATAGCCATTAACGTAGAGAAATCCGACGCGGTGCTATTCACCAGAAAGAAAATCTATGATGAAGATCTGCACGTATATATCAATGGAATACCTATCCCGTGGACTAAGCAGGCCCGTTACCTTGGCGTTGTTTTAGATAAAACTCTCACTTGGTCTCCACACATTACACAATTATTAGCTAAATTCCGAGATCGCAAACGTACACTATCCCCTTTAATTGCTCGGAATAGTGTTCTTTCTATCGACAACAAGATACTCATTTATACAACCCTTTTGCGGCCCATACTCACTTACGCCTGTCCTGTCTGGGGTTACGCCTCCTATACTCACATCCAAAGGATCCAAGTTGCCCAGAATGTTATTCTCAGGCAAGCGGTGAATGGCCGATGGTTTATTCGTAACTCGGATATTCACCGTGAGCTTAAAATCCCTGAAATTCATGTCTTAATTGCCAAATTGGCCGAAAATTTCTTTAAAAACATCCCAAATGTTAGGAATGATACAATACCCATGTTAAATTATGATTATGAAGCAAATACTAATAGAAAAAGACCATTAGCGGTCTTGAGACACACTACTTAATCTCTTATATATACTTAATGTCTCTCATATGTCATATACCTCCAATAGTCTACTAACTTAAACTACCATTTTCCCTTTAAATTTTTAATTATTTATTGGCACGTCTTCTAACTGACACATTTTAGTACTGGCAATTCTCTTGCGCACTTATCTTCGCCTTCGGGCGGAACAGCCATGGGCTGGTTATCTTCGGTTCTGCAATGTACTCTCCCAT
Source organism: Stegodyphus mimosarum (assembly GCA_000611955.2). NCBI lineage: Eukaryota > Metazoa > Arthropoda > Arachnida > Araneae > Eresidae > Stegodyphus > Stegodyphus mimosarum. The sequence goes on from KK112866.1 coordinate 74,861, forward strand.
GTTTTTAATATGCCATAACATCACGATTATCTCAACCCGGTAGAAGATATAGCATATTTACAAAGTGTTCGAAGATTCAAGGACTCGAAAATCGAAAATGTGTTATTCTGGGATTGCGATAAAACGCGGAGCCCGTAACATGCGAAACTTCGTGTTGAGCCTGAGCCGAGGAGCTGGCTGCTGGTCATCGCAAGACTTTTCAGAACTGCTCCAACGGAGGTGACATATGTGTTAGCTGGCACTCCGCCCCTCTCACTACAATACGATTTTTACTACAAAAAAATTATATTAACGACTAGCAGAATGAATACACACGTGATTGAGGACAGTATCAGTACTAGTTGCTAGTTTTACGTAAGGAAAATATCAGTTGAGCTGTGAAAAGTCTAGCCCTGGCCCTCAGTCACATTATGAAGCTGGTTTCAAATTGACTGGATGAAGACCGGAAAACAGAAATGAAGGGCATAATTTTAAGGAAATTTTTAAAATTTAGAAGCGACAAAATGCGCAAAAAGAAAAAAACCTGTACTGAAAGTAAATACAAACTTGGGATCGATGAATGATGAATGATTTCCAGGACAGTTTTTTTTTCGTAATTTTTAGTAAGGAAAATCTCTGTGCTCTACGAGTAAGAGTTTTTTGAACAGATTCCCGAATTATTACATTTTACAACTCTATCACTGATAATTTGCCAATTATCTTACCCTCGCCATTCTGTCGAGATTAAAACAGGGTTCTTCCTCATTGACCCAAGAAGAGATCTAAGATTTTCAAATGACATTGTTGGTAGTTTTTCATAGAGGAGCCTCCCTTTAGCCAGCATCCCTTGAAGCTAAGAATCCAGGGAGTTCTGCTTTTGTCCACAAAGGTATTGAGGGAAAATGCTCATTTATCAGTTGGTAGAACAAGCAGTCAGTGCTGTCTGTTAAAAAGTATCCTGGATTCGATTACTGGACCCTAGATGGTTGGTCGTCAGTGGGCTATTTGCATAGCAAGCTGTAAAAAGATTAAAACTGTTATAAGGTATTTTCTCTCTCCCTTCTGCATGCCATCGGGGTGTAAGGATTGCACACTGAGCGCGTATTGGAGAGGTCCAGGTTTGAGTTCCGACGAAGGCATTGCACATTTTTCATGTACCCTGCTTCAAAATAACGTAAGGATTCTACAGTGGCGCCCAAACCGAAAGGTGATAATGATTATTCTTGACTACCAGGCTTTGGCGAATGGATCCCCTAATCCCAGTCGCCCTTTAAAAGGGGGAGTATATAAGGTATTTTCTCCCTCCTTTCTGCATGCCTTTGTGGCGTAACGGTGCACCTCTCGAATACACGCTGTGCGTTTTCGAGAGGTCCTGGTTCGAGTCCCGGCGAGAGCATTGCTCATTTTGTATGTATTCTGCTTCAAAATAACCTAATAACTCTAAACTGTCAGCCTAGTTGCTTTGGTATAAAAAACGAATAAGTATATAATATAGTATGTATAATGTGCTGTGAAAAAAAACAACAGCTTCCATGAAGATGTTTTAAATACAGTAACTAATAATTAATTTATTCTTTATGGATGCTTTGTCAATTTTTTTATTACCCAGACTCTTTAACCTGAAATTTTATAAGTTATTCGTATAGTTAAATTCGATTTTACATTCTTTCATAGCATTTAAACTGAAAAGAAAACGAACACGTAGTAATAAGCCGATTTATAAGATGGTTATAAATAACCTTCCATGTACACAAATACCTAACGACTGCACAGTTCATCCAAATAGGATGAAATTTGAGTTGTAAGGTTGATGTTAATAAAAAATACCCGAGCTCTCTCGGTTAGCTTACAAAGAAAACATTTTTAAAATTTCCAGTAGTAACAGTTTTTTTTTCGCATCAAAATATGGTCGGCATGGTGAAAAGTGAAAAATGGCGTTGGCATGAAAGCATATCTCAAAAAACGCCAAGCGAAAAACACTAGTAAAGAACAGAAATGGGAACAACAGACGAAGAAAGAAAGGCTGCCTTCGGCCATCTGAAACAAATAATTTTTATTATGGCATTGAGACTATATGTATAATGTAAAACGCTGCAGGCACTGAGCTCGCAATTCTGTTGCTTCTACCGATTGTGATACATCATTGTTGTCATTCAGATGCCACATGGACGTTTCAGAGAAATATCGTTTAACTATGTGGCCTGTAAGAGCTTGTGTTATAAGGAATGTTATTTTATAACCAACAGATTCATTTAACATTCCTGAAAATAAGGATTATCATTTGTAACGCGTGTTTTGTAGAGTCTTTTTATGTATTGCAGCCGGATTATGATTTCACATTACGTTGTGAAGCTCAGATATAAGCGTTTTAATTAATTTGTATACTAACTTTTGCAACCAGATGAACAACCGTCAGTATTGGGTATACGATGACTACTAATACTTACCTCAGAATGAGAACATCTGTCGCATCTCTCCTAAAAGAAGTTCCGGTCTTATATTAGTTTTTACTACGAAAGACACGTTAGGGGTTATTTTCAGAAGATGTCTTATTTTTCTTGGCCAAGAATAAACATCGATCATGATCAAGAAATAAATTTATTCAAATTCAATAAATACATTTATTCACGTTCAAGAAATATAAAAAAATGAACAAAATCATTTGTTTTAATACATCGATGTCGTCGTCTTCTTGAACATTTTCAAATGACATCGTCGATAATTTTTCATACAGAAGCCTCTATTTAGCCAACATCCCTTGAAGTTTAGAATCCAGGGAGCTCTGCTTTAGTCCACAAGGGTACTGAGGGGAAAACGCATACAGCTTCAAATAGCGAATTCATAAAGCTTCAAATCATGAATTCAGCATCAAAAAGCACGTCATAATCACGATCATCATAATCTAGCCTGAGTTTTTTGCAACTTCATTATTCTCTAAGACCACTGACATTAGTCTCTCACGTTCAGAAACAGAGCTCTCCTCAAAATTTCCTTGTTGATTTCTCTCCATTGTATTTTCATTGTAATCATACGTAAATGGTCTTTAAATAGCTTGTTTATTACAATACCAAAAGTTTGGATATATGTAATCATTTCAGTAGGTATCATTATTTGATCGATTCATGTTTCTGCAAGGAAGTTCTTCATGGTATTAATGCAATGAATGCTGGCAAAATCCCACACTAGCATACCACTTTGGCCACCTCGCAAAACAAGTGGTACAAATAAATCGTCCCACTTTCTTATTTTTGCTTGTGTGCACCAAGCTTCTTCAGCCTCAAGAAGTTAAATACCTGAAACATATTCGATTTCTTCTTTCTTGCCCTTAGAAATGATTAGAAAGGATTTTTTTTCCATCAAGTCGAATTGCCAAAATACATGCAATTCGTGCACTTTCGTAACCAATGGAAGGAAAGCATATCGTAGAGCCCCACCCCGATCAATGATAGTTTGAAACTCTTGACCCATAAACTCTGCAGTTTTATCCATAGCACTCATATTCGAGAGATGATACTTAGAAAAGTCGATGCCATCAAAAAAAGACTTAAATCCAAGTACAAGTTTAATCACCCCAATATCTTCCAATTTGAACAGTGTTGCTGATCTTCTTATCACTGAAGGAAGTTATCCACCCACTGGTGTGATGATTTGAATTCATCTGGCGATATAGGTAGCTATGGTGCCGCTGAGAGAGCAAATGCTTAAATATCAGCACTGCGAACAACCAAACACTTTGTTTTCTGTCGGCAATCCATTCACAGATGATATGTTCCAATTTTAGGCAATAATGATTGTCGATCTGATCCACACTTAGCTTCTTGGTATTTTCCTCGCCGACCTGTTGGTTCAGGTGATCGCCATTTCCAGATCGTTCTTAGATCCAACTTATCTTTGCAGAAAGTGAGATTTTTATTCCTAGATTTTTCCACAATTCTTTTCTTGTACTCTAGGGATTAGCTGTTTCTTTTTGCACTCCTTTTATCTGAGCATCAAAATTTGTTAACCTGTAAATTTATTATTAAATCAAGTGCTAAACGTCCGTTGTTAACTCGACGTATTAAATACTGAAGATTCTAATTTGTCGCAACCACGTCCGTTTGTTTCAAATTTGCATGAATGTTGCGTCTACACTTGGTCTATCAGCTGTAAAAGCGCCCGGCTGGCTGACGACCTTAATTAGGGCTTATGAGTATCCAGAAAAATCATGCTAGGTCTTATTTTTTTATTAGTCTCGTTTTCGGAGAAACGTGGTGTTTTCAAGTTCAGTTGCTTGTTGCTGAAAAAGGTTTCCCTTTCAAAATACGATGAAATGCTTTATTTGATATCAAAGGCTAACGAAGTTGAATGTTAACAATTTTTAATACCATTATGTAGTTTAGCATAACTAACTTTTGTCATCCCAAGAAAATAATACTGTGAAAATTTTAAACTTCTGTAAGCAGTATCTTTTAGCAGATAGTTTTAACCATTTTATTCTCATACAGTATGAATCCTAGATTTCAAACATTTTAAATTAAATGAAGGGCAAGCCATAAACTTTGCTAATGATGTGATGTTACAAAACTGTCAGTTATCATTATCGCGGCATTCATCATTTGAATTTACTAATAATCAATTGTTTAATAATGATCACATAAATGAAATGTCAGTGTCTGCCATAAGCATTTTATGTAGCACTCCAAAATAACTTCTCATTAACGACTTATGCCAGTATTGTGGAAAAATTTATATTCAGATTCTTGTCCTTATTAGTGACTTTGAAGTTATCTATAACAGTTTCTGACAATCATTATGTGGCTCTTGTTTTAGATCAGTTAAAAAAGAACGAAAACTTCCAGAAACACTAAGAATTTATAAATTAAGAGAATTTCATTTTTGAAATGTTAGAATCTAGCAAAATCTATGTTATTTAGATTTTTGGCGGTGCCAAAAATCTGATACATTTTCTAACATTTTCTACAGGAACTAATGACATTTTGTCCTGGACTTTCCTTGAATTTCAGAATGTGTTTCAGAAAGTAATTCTCAAATTTCTTTTAAACATCAATTTTAAAGAAGAAAAATTAAAAATTTGTTTTATTTTAAATTTTGAGATGAAAACGTTTTCCTTACCATAATTTTTTTTTTTTTAATAAAAAAAACAATCTGAATAGTTATGCTATGAGAAAAAGAAACTATTACGCATTAAAAACTGAACTTTGGCATCGCTGTGAGTTGTATCTCTATGTAGTAAGCTACGAGTTGCGATAAGATATGTGATGAGAAATGGGCCTAGGCCTTAAGTCACCACTACTTTTAATAACAAATAAGTAATTATATCTTACAATATGTAATATTAATTAAAAGGATAAATCATTTAGAAATTTTTGTTTAAGGTTTAATTTTTAAATTGTGTTACCGTAGTTCATTTCAAATATATTGGAAGTGTTGAAGTGTCACATGAAAAAAAAATTTCTTCTAGGAAGTACAAAAATCATATCTTCAAAAAATGAGTTACTTTCATATTGAAATTATGGGTAAATATTCATCTTTTTGTACTTTTAGTGTGTCGTCATGTTAACGTGAAGAATTTTTACTAATTTCCTCGTCTAACCTTTTTGCTTATGTGGTCTATTTAAGTTATACATTTGCTATCATTGTAACAGGATTCAGTGTTATGGTGAATGAAAAATGAAAGATTGTTTTAGTAATTTCTTTTGTATGGTTTTATATCAGAATTAAATACAAAATATTTTAAGTAATTAAATGCTATATAGGGAACTGAATTAATAGTCTTACGCGGAATGAAAAATTTGAAGGAGGATTATTGCTGTATTATTTGTTCGAAAAATATCTCATTGTATATAGTTGTGTAAGAAGTTGCTACTGTAATTAACTTGGTTATTTTAGGAAATGACTATATAATGCATACATGCAAAAATATTGCATTTGGAATTTGATATGAAGGTAATCTTGCTTTTTGCTCCATTTATTAAAACAGCTGATTTGTCTTCCAACATTGTATTTCGTATTTATGTATTCTAACTCATTTGTTGATACCTTTCAAGTAATGAAACAATAGCGTAAGTATACATTTGTTGGAATGGGAATTGAAATGAAAAATTTTAATATATATAAACAGTACAGGAATGTAGAAAGTATGCAGTTCAGATAGTAATCATTATAAATTAATCAAGTTTTAATTTTCCTACAGTATATTAGTGCTGTTGTTGAGGTGGATATTTTGCTGTTAAATGATCATATCTGTCTAAAGAATTTATGCATGCTTTGTAGTTATTAAGTTCTGGTCTTTTCATGTTTGTTGTCATGAATTAGTCAAGTGTCTTATTTATGTTTAAAATTGAAGAACTGAATTTTTTAGTGTGCTCTTTGATGTGTGTCATGTAATATATTAATTTTTGTAGATTATGTATTTTATCTTGGTCATCGTCAATATCCTCATTTGCCAACTTATGCATCCTTAGCTTTACACTCATATGAAAGCAGTACTTTTCAATCAAAACTATATTTTAAACATTGAAGCTTGACCATTTATCAAAATAATAGTATGCCGTAAATATAGTATGTGCTTTGCATATGAAAAAAAAAATGGTTACATATCTTTAGAAAAACAGGCAAACTTGGTATCTTTTTCAAGACAACTGTTTGCTCATAACTGTCAAATAACCCAGAGCTTTATAAATTACCTCAAATCTCATCAGAAGAGAATGCAATAGATCCATGGTCGGGAGCTGGCAGCTCACGGGCCACTTGCTCCCAAAGCATTTTTATCTGGCCCACGAAGACAGTATGTATTTATTGAAAATATTGTGTTCCAAATATTTGTTATTTGAAGTTTGAGTTGGTTATTTTGATTTCCATCAAAAATGAACATGAATGAACAAATTAAAAGGTCATAAAATCTATAAATGGAGTTAATTTACAATGTTATATAAATCTTATTCAGAGATTTGAAGATATAGATTTCATTAACTTTTATTTGTTTTTGTTAAAAAAATAAGTGAGCTCAGTTACAGATTTTTGCACTAAGAATAATCATTTTGTTTGAAAGTATATTTATATATGTACAGTATTTTTTTGCAGTTCAAAATTGATAAGAACTCGATTGATGAACATCTACAATCCATGGTAAAGATGATTTCCACTAATTTCTTTTCAAGCTTAGAAATATATCAGAATATAAACACCATCAAGTATCACGCTATAGTAAGAAATAAAGAAATTTATAATTATTTGCATGCAAACATATGTACTTTACATTAAACATTACTTTTGAGACAAATCCTGTGTTTAGAATCACTAACATTATTGTGTTTTCAATTCATTCTGATTTTATTAAGCCATAAAGGAGATAACCCATCATAAATTTAGGAGCACCTATTTGTCTCACAGCAAAATTATATTATATTAGTATGTTTGGTATAATGATATATCCAAAGATGCTTGAGATTTGCTTAGCAATTTAAATATAAAACAAGCATCAAACTGAATATTATTACAGTGTAATAACCGAGTTTCATATCTTCTACATGAGTTTTTGGTTTTATATTTTGTGATTGTCTCATCAGTTCATGGTTTGCATTAAATACATTATGGTCTTTTTTTTTTTTTTTAATTATTTTAATTGTAGAAAATAAAGGGTGATTGTCAGAATTGACAATGCCACCTCTACCACCTGCACCTCCACCTCTGCCCAAGCAAGGTTTTGGTGGATCAAATGCACATAGCAAGGTGAACAATTGTGAACCAGCTCCTGATAGAAATGCTCTCTTATCACAGATTAGGAAAGGAACTCAATTAAAAAAAGTAGAAACCAATGACAGAAGCTCTCCTATTGTTGATGGTAAAAGATGTTAAATATATTTAATTATATGAAAAATATCAAAACATTTAATTGCAATGTATTGAACATTTATTTTATACTTTTTTCACATTGGTAAACAAATAATAAAATTTTTGGAACAGTTTTTTGTAATTTTCTCATAAAAAGATAAAGGGATTAAAATAGAATACCAATTTACGTGGATTTGTATAAATATGAGTACATTGCTATTGATGTTCTAATCCTTCAAGAATTTGATATATAAGAAAATATTTTTACTGTTATTAAATTACTTTAATTAAAAATAAAAAATGTATGTTATGTGGTTAATTGTCTGACATAGTAAAATAGGAAGGTGCATTTCAAACATTGGCACTAGTTGTAAAAAATATTGATTATTTTTAGTGTGTTTCATTTTAAATGATAAGTTGTTAGGCCATTGGGTAAAAATATATTTCGTGGGTGTCCCTTGGCAATTGGACAGCAAGGCATAATTTCAAGATGGCCACTGTACAAAACCAAAATAAAAGATGTCAAAGAATTGCACAAACTCATTGTCCATCTGCACATCGATCTATTTTCACTTAAAAAAATCAGGATAATCATGACATCATATAATGTTAAAACAAAGTTACTTATCACCAAAATTGAACAAAATTTGTATCCAATCAAAGCTCAATAAATTGCATTTTAAATCACATGATGAAATAGCATAGAAAAGGAAATACATGTTATTGCATACACACACTACAAAAAGGAAATAGACTTACCATATTTAGAAATTTCTGTCTTCAGTCTGGCACACAGAATTCCTTAAGAGCATCCAAAAACTTTTATAAATTATCTGAACTAGAATATGCATAATGCCATCACCACATAAATTCATAAAAATGAAAATCAGAAATATCCTCTGTAATGTCAGACTGCCGATGGCATTTCTTGCATGAACCTTTCTTGCAACAGACCCATTCAAAGCCATCTGAATAATCTTTATGTTCGACCATACGCATTTCCTTCATACGAGCAGGACACTTATAATGACTACTAAATAAATCTTCATTTACACACTAGTCAGTTAATTTTTTTTTTTCTCTTTCTTTCCAAATTGTATAGAAACTTCACATTAATCTCATCACATACACCCATTTTACAGTGTACAGCACAAAATAAGCAATGTACTTCCTACCTGACATATAATGCAGAAATAAGCTCTTACAAATATTTTCCTATCAATCAAATTCACCACAATCATGTCATAATAGGGCTTCCATAACATTCAACTACTCAGGTTACCGTAAATGAAACAACTTGGCAATAAAGGGGGCACCCTAAAAGTAGATTAACCAATATTTTTACTGTTATTAAACTTAAATGTTCTGTAATTTAATTAAAAGTAAATGTGGTTAATTGTCTGACATAGCCAAATAGGAAGATGTATTTCAAACGTTGGCACTAGCTGTAAAAAATACTGGTTATTTTCGGTGTGTTTCGTTTAAAATGATAAGTTGTTAGGCTATTGATTCTCAATGGATGGAGAATCATCTTACCCAAGGGGAAGAAATTTCGCACTCATGGGAAGTAGATCAATTGTATTCTTTTAATGCCAGGGTATTAATTACTCTCACTTTTTAAATGTTTATTTCTTTAAATATTAGGAATTATAGTCGTGTCTTATGTCCAAGTTTTCAGTTTGTGTTGATATTCAAAAATTAAAGGAGTAATTTTTTATTGCCAGGCTATGTTAGATCATGAATAAATGAAATTGGATGAAATACAGCAGCCCATTTGCAAATAACTGAAAGAAGTAATTAACCTGCTCAAATGCTAGATGAGTATGTTGAAATAAAAAGGCTCTAGGTAAAATGTAGCAAAGGCATTTTGGAATTATAATCGAATTATAATAAGAAAATGATCTCATGACTTTTGTTGGAAATTCAGGATTTAGGTGGCCAGACTCATAGAGAATTGGTGAAATCATTTTTTTAATCTTTGTTAGTAAAATTCTTTTATGAATAATATAAATTGATTTCTGCATAAATAAAAAAATGTATTAATTACTGAATTCACGAATATAATTCATATGCTGATTTGTTTTTAATAGGAGCAAAATCATCATCTAATGGATCTGCAGCAAAAAGAAATACTTCTGATTTAAAAAATAGTAGTCCTTTTCCTGTTATTCCGCCTGGAGGTTTGTTTGCCCAAGGCATTCCAAAACTAAGACCAACAACTCCAAGATCTGGTAATTTTATTTCTTTGTTTTTTAAAGATAGCTTGTGTACTGTAATTGCATTGATATATTAAATGCATGCACAAACATAGTATATTCCTTGTATATTTACATAGACTAGACAGATTGCTCCTCATATGATTATGTGTATTTGATGGTCTTGCATTAAAGCAGACTTGAAATGATAAGAATCCAGTAAAAAGCAAATGTATCTGCAGATAAAAACTTTAATACTAGAAAGGGATTGCTAGTGCATTTTTCCTCGCATTTCTCCTATATAATTGTCCTACTGCCTTGGGTTCCAACTATGAGTGGTTAATAAAGCTACTAAATATTGGTAGTTCGACCTGAATTTGAACCTAGGCAAACAGGTTGGCTGCATGGCAGATTTTTATGCTTTCTCTGTGTAATGTGAATACAAGCTATTAGCAAATCTTCCATTAAAGAATCTCTTACAGGCAGATAGCCCTTGTATATTTTGCCATGTTCAAATAGCCCAACTAAGCCTTTTACCTTGTGTAATACAGTACAAAGTCCGAAATCCGGACATCCAATACCTGGAATGGTTTAATGTCATGATCTTGGAAGAAATAAATAATGTAATATTAAAAAAAAATTCCATCCTACCTTACAGATTTCAAGGAATAGAGAATATTTATTAGAACACTTGCTTTGTTAACAGAAGAAAGCCAGGTGTTCAGTAAATTTCTCCATAATAACTGACATTCATGCATATCCTATTCAAACACCAGCTGGCTAAAGAAAAGGCACAGTGGCCAGTTATAATACATTGATTGACACTGAATTGATGCTGGCAAAGGATCTCACTTTTGGCCTTTGAATGGTGGTAGTGGGAGATTATTATTTAGGTCTGTAGCATTTTTCTATCTGAACTAAAAATTTAGTTAAGTGTTGCCATGTCTACATGACAGTGTACTAAATTTAAACTGATAAATATAAAATCTGGAGTCACCTGAGTCCAATTCTGGATCTCAGACTTTGTACTATAACAAGAAACACAAAGCCAAAATTTAGAATTTTTAACCATTTTTGCACCTTGTTTTATATAAGTATTCATTTTTGTGTATTTCTAATAGCTGTTCAAAATGTAAATATCTGTTATGTAAATGGAATTCTATTATAGGAAATGTAAAGGTACATGTAATTTTATCAAACTCATCTGAGAATTGATCCTTTTTCTTTAAATTGCATTGCAAAGAAATTTTTGGGGTGAATGCACCTTTTATGAAATAATTGCTTTAATTTGTTGCTTCATCCATAATTCCATTCACATCATAATTCCAAAATATTCAACTGTGCATTCATATAAATGTGATTTTATTTAGCTTTATATGCTTCAAATTTTTAATTATTACTCGCTTCAGCAATCTTTTATGGTACTGCTATGTATCATTCAGAAAAAGAAAATTTAATAAAGATAAGCAGGTAATTTTTAATAACCAGAATTATATAATGCAGGGGTTTTCAACCAGGGGTGCTTTAATACTTTCAGGAGGGAAAATGTGGTCCACCTGCTTCCTGTGTTTTTAAAAAATGATTTAAATCTAAATAAATGCTTATGTGTTTTTCAAGTTTTGAAAAGAGAGGGTGGGCATAATCTTCTAGCAGTGGTGAAAGGGGTTCATGGCACAAAACAGGTTGAGAATCACTGATTTAATAATTGTACAGCCATATTTTTATCAAACTTCAATATCCATTTCTCAGTAATTGCTAGTATTATCTGTGATTTCTTATGGAAATCGAAGTGAACTTCCAAAGATTTAGTTCCTCTTGGAACTTCATGAACTTTTACTCTTTTTTATGAGTAAAAGTCTGTTTTTTCAGTTTGTGCTATATTTTCTCATAGCACAACAGTCATTCTTTATTTTGCTGTTATTTACCTCCAAAATATAGTTCATTACTAAATATTAATGTTGTTTGTAATAATCTAAAAAATGTAAATGCCAAAACTGCATTGAAGATTTTTCATATATTTCTGTATTTTCATTTGGCACAGTCATTTTTGTTTATATTTTAATTTTTATTGCATATTATTTTTGCTGCATTCTTGTGGCTTTCCTAAAATTTCTTGAGACACCCACTGCTTGCCTAAAGATCATTGTGTCCTAATTCTGTTACATAATTGAGAGGCTTTTTCATTATAAAAGCTTCCGAAGGCATTCCCACTTCAAAATTAATATCTCAAATTATGCACTCCCAATTCAAAATTAATATCTCAAATTAAGCATGCCCACTTCAAAATAATGTTATTAATTAATGTCTTAATAAATTCATATTGATACATTTCACAAGTAGAATTTCTAAGAATTACACTATCAAAATCTAATCCATTCTTTTTAGAATTGATGGTAACTTTTGTAAAGCATCAGAATTGGTTGTTATATCCATTGTCTTGGTTTTTTATCCACCTTTTCTAAAATTAACAATTTTTTTTAATTATTAAACACATTAATACATTCAGTGGATAAATTTTAAGAATAGCAGCTTTATAATAAAAGATGTTCCTAATGTTTTATAATATATATCTATCACAAAATCTTTTTTCCCTGTCCCTTTTCTTTAAAATTTTTATAGTGTTTTATATTGTTTAATTTTATTTTTTAGTGGTATAAATTGTTTTCCAAGGTATTTTGGGGTGTGATCCAAAGTCCCCCCTTTCCCGGATTGACTTAATCAGTAGTTGAGAAGTATAGTAATGTGTTTCCTTGAAAATAAGATCAGTTCTTATATTAATTTTTGCTCTAAAAGACTTAAGGTTTATGTTTGGAGGATTTATTTTATTTGTTCATCCACAATAATTGATATTTATCCAGTTACAATGATTAACATTTATTCAACATAGATTGAAGAATTTACCTATATTCATTTATTTTATGTATAAAGATTTACATTTATTCAATGCATTTATGACATCTTTTTCTGGAATATTGTTATAAAGCTCCAGACCTTGAATTGTGGCCTGATGTTCTTGTGGCTCCATTTCCTGTGGAACTAACATATCATATCATATATGCAGTACAGCTTTCTGTAAATGAGAATTTCTTTTCCCTATAGCCAAGTAGTAAGCACGTTGACAATGTAGTTGTCAGGGATTTTATCTCATTGAATTTTTCATCCAAATCACAACTTCTTATGGGTTATACTTTGAAAACCATTTTCATAGAGAGTGTGTTGTAATTTTTCTTTACAGAAGCTGTAAGATTCTTACCTTGGGAGTTCTCCACAATTTCTCTTATACTTGATGAAAAAACTCTTTTTTTACACTCATATTGTTCAGAGATCAAAATACAAAAATCTATTGTTAAACCAAGTTTTAATTGAAGACATGAGGCAACTTCCAACAAAACTGAAGAGTGATGTGTTTCACAAAAGGGATGAGAAATTTTCGCACAAAATTCAAAAAATGTTTCTTTATTTCACATGAGTATATTAAATACATCTAATATGATACATGACATATTGAATTTTGAAGATCCTAACAGTATCAAGTGTGTTTGCATGTGAGTAATTCAGCAGTAAATCTGTGTAATGATCCTGGGGCTTGTATTACGAATAAATTCATGCTGATGTGTAAAATTAAGGTTTGTGTTACAAGCATCCTGAAAACTCATGCCTGGGCTTAATTTTGAAAAGAAGCCATAGATGCCTTAAACTGTGTTTTGATTCGGGTTATCAACCATTGAATACTTACTTGGATTCCAACACCCTGAGTGGTACAGCAGTTAGCATTTCTGGCCTCTGTATCATGCTCATGTTCAAATCCCAGAGAAGGCTTAGATGTTTGTAAATGGATCATGTCTGTGCTGTATTGGGGCACTTAAAATAATGGTGAGGCAAAATACCTCTCAAGAGGTTTTGTTGGTATGAAAGTAGAGATGGGAGACTGTCGCATCTAGCTATAGCTGCGCAGCTGTAGCTAAGGTTTTCGGCACCCGGGAACTGAACTGAAGATCTCATGCCCCTCTTTGACGAGAATCGAAACATTTTGTTATAAAAATTCGTAATATCAGTTCAGTGGCCCAGAATGCTGTGCCAGGGGACATGTGTGCTCCCTTGTTTCTCTCTAGCTATGTTCTTGTTCAAGTGTTGTTCTCCGTATAAATTTTAATGGAACTTCCTCATTCTTGTGGGGGTAAAATTGGTTGCCCTATGTGGTACACATTGGGGAATGTTCTCAGTGATGACACAGCTAACTGAGCAATTGAATATTGCTTGGGCCTGACAAATACATAAAGTTGCAAGTATCAGGCCATTTGAAACCACAGCGTAACGT
>KK112866.1:89234-105300 GCA_000611955.2 Stegodyphus mimosarum
TGCTGCTGGAGTGGAGAGCCAGTGAGGGCTTGAGCCCCAAACTTTGACAATTGTGAACAATGTATTTTTCAAGCTATTAAATTAATGCAGATGTATGTGTATGACATCAGCTAGCAATAAAGAGCATTTGTTAATTCAAAAAATATGTAATACTTATTCACTTCTGTTAAAAAACATGCCATCACATTTGGTATTGTTTTGCAGATTTGTAGCTTATAAACATTAACAGGAAAGCAATTACATATCACATATATCTTTTGTTCTCTGTTTACTGAGTTCCCCCCTCCTCAATCTATGACAAGTACATCTTTTCAAAAAATAGATTATCCCGACACAACCAATATTCAGCTTGACTTAGCATCGTTGCAGTTAAATAGAAATAAATCATGTATTTCGTTTCACCTAAATAAAAAGTGTTTATTGTAATAACAATAAAGTTTTATGTTTAATTCGTAGATTCTTTTTTGGGGGGAGGGGGAGGGTTGTTTAGTGTTTGAGCTTATTTTTTACCAGATTTTTTTGTTTCCAATTCAGAAGAAAATATATTGATGATTATGTAAAAAAATTAAAGCGTTAAATCAAGTATTAATTTAGCAATTCTTACTTAGTTTGTGTTTGTTTTACATGGTAAATTAATGAGGTTACTCAAAGACTAGTGCATTCTTAAAAAAATGTTGTATAGTCATTTATACTTTTCCATTTTAAAACTCTTCATTTTCTGTTGAGAGCTAGCTGAATTCTTTACAGTTGTTTGGCAGTGTTATTTTTTATAATTGATCATAGACTCAGGTATGGCAGCTTGTTTTTTAAATGTATCGGAGAGACATTTACTGTTAGTTTCTAGAGGTTTGACTACTTCCTTGCTTGATCCCCTAGAATTTGATAGATTTACATAAATTCAACTCCAACCCCAGAAGCTGTATTTTGCCTAATTTTATATGATAACATTTAGTAACGTTTTTCAGTTTGTCATTAGTCATTTATTTCAAAATATACTTAGTCTCTGTTGCTGTATTTTTCCCTAGTAAACAGAAATTAATTAGTAATGTTATGTTTTGAAAGAAATGGGAGATTAGAGTATTTTTAAGGGTGCCCCTTGGATTATCGCTAAGTTGTTGTTTCATTTATGGTAACCTGAGTAGTTGAATGTTATGGAAACCCTATTATGATGTAATTGGTGCATGATTACAGTGAATTTGACTGATGGGAAAATATTTGTTGGATGTCAGTTAGGATGTACGTTGCATATTGTGTGCTGTGCATCGTAAAATGGCTGCCAGTGGTAAAATGTCTATTTGGTAGTAGAGAACAAAAGTTTTTTTTTTTTTTTTTTTTTTTTTTTTATCTTTTTTTACTTTTGGATGTAATTGAATGGAATTATAAGTGTCCTCTTTGTACTGAGAAAATGCATATGGTCAAACGTCGGAGGATACCGGCACTATGGAGGATATTTTTTACTCTTTATTTTTGTGAATTTATGTGGCGATGGTGAGTGGATATCTGCTTTGTGTAGTGCTAAGATGAATTTCCTTTTTTTACGTTATTTCATATAAAATGTAGTTTATTGAGATTATATATTTTTTGTGTGTCTCTAGTGTAGAAATGGCTGCGGCTTTGACTTTTTAAGTGAAAATAGATTGATATGTACATGTCAAGGAAGCATGCAATGCCAAGTTTGTGCAATTCTCTGATTTTTTTTTTTTTTTTAAGTGAAAATAGGTCGATCTGTACATGGACACTGAGTTTGTGCAATTCTTTGACTTGTTATTTTGGCTTTGTGTAGTAGTGAATTTTTGCATAAAAATTGCTGCTACACAAAGCCAAAATAACAAGTCAAAGAATTGCACAAACTTGGTGTCCATGTACCTCCAAAAATCGCCAATTTTCGCCAAGGGGCACCCGTAAATATATTTTTACCAAATGGGATTATTTCAAAAAGTAGGTAAATAAAATAAATGGAGAAATTTCCTAATCTGTTCTTTATGATATTAATTTTCTGTTAAAATAGTGTCACAACTGTTTTCAGCTATTACACATTTTTCTGAATTCAATAATTTACGGAATAATTTGTTACCAGGTAATTTTCCTGCCTGCAAAAATATTTTCAATGATGTATTGAACAGTTTTTACAAATTCATAAACACAGCTGGAATATAGACTGAAAAATTCTTTCTGAAATCATTTGCTTGTGCAAGACATATTTCCTGATTCATGTACAATTATTTGGTTATTAAACTTATATTTTGATCCCATCAAAATATCTCCTAATATCTAGTATCAGGCAAATATAAGTCAATACACATTAGTAAACTGCGTATTGACTGCGGTTGCAGAAGTCCGAGATCAGAACTTCCAGATTTTAGATCATCAATTAAAATCTAGTTGCATGAAATGTAGAAATTATAAAATTAAAAATCTGAAGTAGTTGTTAATGAAATATTGAAGCATTACGGAAAGCACTTTTTTTTTTTTTTTTTTTTTTGTGCTAATGTTTTCTCTTTAATTTTAGAGATGACTTAATTTTTATTCAGTTACAAAGTTACATTTTTCAAGTCCTGTAATTATCATGTCAAGAATTTTCACTAAATTGTTAATTGAAATTTTTTCATTCTCAATAACCTCTCTGTTACTTTCTTCATTGTCAGTAGCAATATTTTCTGGATTTAAAACCATATGACTGATTTCACCATCTGTTAGTTGATTGTTTGAATCCCATTCCTTCATGTATTTAAGGCGGTACTTTTCTGTTAGGCACATAGCAATGCACTTCGGCAGTTTTTTTTTTTTAATTATAAATAATTTCTAATTATAAGGATGATTTACAGATGGCAAATGCACATTGCATAGCAGGTGATGCCCATTAGATCAACACCAGCATTTACCAAAAAAAAAAAAAGGCTTATCAGAACAAATCAGTTATTCTTAATTCAAATAGCAGTAAATGGCCAATGAATACTGTTTACAAAGTTTTGTTTTTAAAATTTTCTGTTAAATTTATCCTCGTCAATACTCTCAGTAGCATAGTTGGCTGAAATTTGTAATCGTCATCAAGCTCGATGCCAACATAAAAGGCTATCATGCTGTTTGGTATTCAGTTACTGATATTTAAAACAAAAATTGTTTTAGACATCACTGTGTCAATTCTCAAGCTGCCAAAAGTTGATAAGTCATGTAATAATGAAAGCAAAAAATAAAAAAATTATTCGCCAAGTTGGTATAAGGTTATGATATTCAGTAGGTGTAAAATCAACTTTAAATATTGATTTAGTGCCAAAGTGAAATTAAGAGTCAGATGAAAAAAAAATCCTCTTGCTTGCGTCAGAATAAATATTTTGACCAAAAAAATGGCAACTTTATTACCTGGATGGATTTTAATCCCAGTCATAATTGGAACCTTGTTTTGCTGTACTATTTTTTATGCTTGCTTGAAAAATTCTTGTATTGAAATTATGTAATTTCCATCATATGTAAATTTCAGTTTAATATTATATGCACAAAATAACAGTTAGCCAAAAAAGTATAGTTTATAATTAGTGTTAGACAGCATTTGTTCATATGAAGACTAGCTATATGCTGTAATATTTGCTCATATTATTTTTCAATAAAAAAGTGGTTTGTGCATATTTGTTTTATATATTTTATTATTGTTTTGAGAATAATCAGTTAATCATAATCACAATTTGCTCATTTTGATTTAAGAATTTGTGTAGTTTTTAATTTCTCAGACAATCCATAATTAGTTTAGCTTCTTGAAGAGAGAAATTTATATATTGATCATTTAATAATATCTAATTCATTTATTTCACAACATTAAATATACCCCTGTACCCAGTGAAGACTCAAAACTGTGTATATTGTAAATAAATGAATGATCTCTTTAATTGCAGGAGATAGTTCTCCATTGTCATCATTGGTTATACAAAACATCAAATCCACTAATAGTGCATCATCACTGGATCATTTACGTGTTGGCCATATCAGCCGTTCACAGCCTCCTAGTCCTGTATCAAAGCCTCGTGTGACATCAGGTGTCACTTCATCACAAACAACAAACTTGGAAAATCATGAACATACTAGCCTGCCTGCCGGAAATCCTAACTTCCCAGATGATATTGCCGTTAAAGGTCCTGCTCCAGCTCCTCCTCCTGCAAGCCAGAAACCAGTTTTTAGATCCAATACTAAGACTGAAACAGGCCATACAAACTCAGATAGTCCAGTGAAACATACTACTGTTAAACGATCTGCTTCACAGACTAATCTCGGTCAGCGGCCTCGCCTTACTCGTCCGCCACCTAATGTAAAACCACCACCACCACCTAAAAATAATTCTGCTCCACAGACGGCGCCACCACCTCCACCTTCAAAACCCCCAAATATACTGAGGAGACAAAGCTTTGGTGTTGGTGAAAGTCATAATTCTCGATTTGCTGCTAACAAGTTGTCTGTTGCAAATAGTGTTGCCCAAAAACCAACTGCAAAAAGCATAGGGCCACCACCTCCACCTCCAAGGAATAATAGTGCCCCAAATGACCTCAATCAAATGGTCGCGAGTTCCTCCCCAAATCAGTTGAATAAAATGAACATTGCACCTCCACCACCCCCAAATCGTGCCACAGCAACGAGCAATAGGGGTGCACCAGTAAGACCACCACCTCCAAGGGCTCCTGCACCTCCTCCACCACCACCACAGCATCAGTTTCCTGTGCATCCTGCTCCTCCATCTCAAATGAAAGCCTTACCTTCTATTAACTTGGCACCTCCTCCACCCGCAAGAGTATCTTCCATGAAACAGAATGGTAAGTTATTTGAGCTCATTGAATCATAAGTTATTTTTTAATATTTATAATTATGCCTTACATGATATGCGTAAACATCACAGAATATGCATGGCCTAATACATTGATTTCAAGTTTATGGTTTTTAAAATGTTTTTCAAAATTATTCGAGAAGATATATTTTATATATAATAATTATAAATTGTGATTTTTTTATTAATACCTAAGAAAAATTTTTATTTTCAGTAAACAGATCACAAATCATGGCAAAATAAAAAATTTGGCACTTGAGAATAATATTTGTTTTGTCAGCCTTGTGAACAAGTAATAATAAGTCTTTTCTCTATCGAATGAGTGTACAAATATTCATGTAGATTATTTTGATGAAGTATATAATACCTTTAAAATAAACTTCTATTTCACTTTGCCATTTTGAACAGCTTATCTAAATGAGATTTTATCTTTAGTCCTAAATTTTGGTTAATTCATAAGCTAGTAGATGTACTAAAACTGATTAGTTTAAAATTGTTTTGTGTTAATTAAGCTGAAATTGGTATGCTAAAGTTAGATTGCAGTTTCTTTATAATTTAATGATTCTTATAGTGTATAACTTAATTATGAAGTTTTTGTAATTTTAATAATAAAGGTTTCAAGACCTTTTTAGTCCAAAGGGTCATTTATATATATATATATATTATTGTATTAGTATTGGTATTTTAGTAGTATTTCATTAGTAATAGTATATATAGTAATAATATGGCATTTATCTTATAATATAGCTTTAGTGACCTTTGGTGAATTAGCAGTATGGTCTGTGCATGTACTGCACTGTGTAGTGTGTTATGAAATTGATGTTCTTTTGTATATTCGAAACTCTAGATTTCATAAAGCTTTACTGCAAATGTTTTAGATTTGCATAAACAAGGTGCCTCTCCTTCTTTCCCATCCTTTTTTGGGACTTAGACCCTCCATAATCTGGTCAGCTCAGTGAAGCATAAATTTAATCACAGTAAAAAATGCCAGCAAAGCTAGTCTAGCAAATAACCATAATACTGAAGTCCAAAGTCACTGCTTAACACTTTTGCTGGCAGTCATGTGAGGTTGTATTGATAATTATTGCTGTGTATTAAAAATAGATTGTACCTATATGCCGACTTACTTATTAAAAGAAATACAGATGGAGGACAAAATAATATGAACACCTGTGAAATAATGGAAAATCTTTATTAATGGGGGGTTGGACCACTCTTTGACTGAAGTACAGATTGAATGCGACATGGGATAGATGCATAAAGGTCATAGACAATATTTAAAGAGATATTAAACCATTCCTCCTGCTAATTCTGAAAGTCCGGATGGTGGTGGAAATTGGGAACGAAGTTTGGACTCTAAATATGCCCATAAATGTTCAATAATATTCAAGTTTGGAGACTGAGAGGGCCAAGCAAAATTTTCATTTGCATCGTCATGCTCTTCAAACCATTCTTGAATACACCTAGCAATGTGGATGGGGGGCGTTGTTGTCTTGAAAAAGCTGTCGCTCCCCAGGGAATACAGTCTGGACAAAAGGATGGATATAATCCCTTAGAATGCTTAGCTAGTGATTGATGTGATCCTCCCATGCAGAATAACAAGTGGCCCAAGACCAAGCCAAGATATCACACCCTTTACCATAATGGCGCCACCCCCGTGCTTCACAGTCAGCAAGAGGCAGTCAGGATGAAACGCTTCTTTGAGCATTCTCCAGACATAAATGCATACTGTCATCTGAAATAAGGTGAATGACGATTCATCTGATCATATTACCTATTGCCACTGCTGTGGAGACCAGCATTTGTAATCTCTGCACCATTGGCATTCCTTCAAAGCATTAGTTGCTGTCAACCAAGGGTTTACGAATTGCCACTCTGCCATTGTTCGCAGCATGAAGTTCCGTTTTGACAGTTTTTGTTGAAACGGGGTCTTGGAGATGACTCTTCATTTTGGATGTTATCTCGGATAACGATTGCTTGTGCTTTTGGGCTACTATGTGTTTCAAGATCCATTTATCCCTATCAGCCAGCTTTGACTTTCGGCCTCTGTTGTGCTTTGAAGACGTCGTCTTACCCTCTTTCGTGTACGCTGTCATAACAGCTGATACCTTACTCCTTGGACACCCCACAAGGTTTGCTGTTTCCGTAACCGATGCTCCACTTAAATGCACTCCAACTGTCATTCCTCTTTGGAACTCTGACAGGTCTGACATTTCAACTTCTCACAGACTGTTTGATCGAAGCATGCAACATAGGTGACTGCTGTTGAGAGACTGATACCTTCCTCTTCACCCTCACTAGGTGGCAGAATTCTGTTGCAGGTGTGAAATACGTCATAGTTTTTCACAGGTGTTGTAAATATTTTGTCCTATGTGTATGATTTAAAAGACTTAATAAAAGATTATTATGTGCACCATATTGATTACTAAGCCTTTAAGCATAGAATTTTATTACTACATGCCAGTGTGTGATTGGCAGTAGAGGTGAAATTTCTTCTGTAATTCCACATTACAGGCTGGCAAATGGCATTTAAAAGTGAATCAAAATTAAGTAATGATATGCATTATTTTCATATGAAACTTTATCACAGTCAGTATATGTATTACAAATAAATTTATTACAAGATACTTATAATGGTATTATTGCAAACTGTATGTTTCAGATTGTTATTCGGGTATTATCTTTGCACGAAATGAAACTTTAGTTTCTGTTCCAAACCACATGCATTCACAACTAGTTTCTAACCTTCACTCCACAGCAATACCAGCATATATATTCAAAACGTAATGGCGATTGAACTTGAAAATAAACAATGAGACATTGCTTTTCCACGCCAGTGCGTGAGTGACACCTGACACGTCGCACTACACCATGCGCAAGAGCGTGATTGGCTCTTCAGCAATAATGCCAATCATGCATAATTGGCAGCAAGTGTTACCGGTCACTTCATCTTCTCTCTTAGTCTCTGTGTAGAATATGTTATTTTCATTTGTTTGGTTTGTTTTAAAGTATTTACTGGTATTTCTAAAATATGCCTGACTGTATATAATATTCACTCTTTTAATTTCTCACTCTTTTGTTAAATCTTATACTTCCTCCATTCATCACATTACATTTTATTAAGTGCTGTTATCTACATAAATTACGAAATCATCAAAAAAAAAAAAAAAAGACGAAGCAATTATGTGTGTATAACAGAAAATTGGAGAAAAGATTATGAATGGTTAACAGCAACTGTTAATTCAGCAAAGTGTGCTATTTATTAACGTGTTTATATGTATTGGTGTTTTAACAATAAAACACCAATACATATAAAACCAAACCAATACATATAAAACACCAATACATACATTCAGATTGTTGTCATAAAAATAAAAACAGTTCATTTGCATCAAATGTTTTAATTGATAAGTTTATTGTAAAAACAAATTCGAAAGAGTAAGATACAATAGGTGCTTCATAAATAGCCCAATGATACCATGCTGTAAAACAGTCATTCCATAACTCACTTGACTGCATTTAAAATTAAATTTAAAAATTACCAAGATTCCAAAATAGCTGCAAAAGTATCTTGCAGTAAAATAAGATCTGATGTAGTGGTTACGAAAGTTCTTGGTAAACAGGCATTGGAAGTAGTTTTGAACAAACTGAAAAATCATGATCCACCACATGTTTTTGTCTTGAAATTGATGCTTAAAAAAAGTAAATAATTACAGAGAGATATTCCTAGTGTGTGTTCAGTATTGTAATATGGAACTCTGTAGAATAAACTATGTAATTGACTTTCTGAGAATCTAAGTGAAAATGCAAATGTTCCAGTGTTTGAAAAATACTACCAATAATGTATAATTAAAATGGACGAGAATTTCTTGTTTTAGTACAAGTAATATAAACTGTAATTTTAGAATGCTAAATTTAGAAGCTTTTAGAAGCTAATTACAATGCTTACAATGTACATATTACAGCGAAATGTGCTATGGGAAACTTGAACATGGATGTAGAAAATATTGTCCTAAAAATCTATAGCCATTCTTCACTGTCAGCAAAAACTACTTTTAACTTGTGATGATTCTTTGTAAACTACACTGATTTTTGAAATATATGTATAATTTTTGCAGCATTTAATGTTGGTATTCAGAGAGAGGTTGTATGTAGTGGTTGAAGAACTAGAAAAGGAACGAAACTTTTGGTGCAGATGTTTTCAGTGTTTGGGCCAACTTAAGAGATAGCTTTAAATCTCGATATCATAACAAATTTTCAGTTTTTATGTTCATCAGCACTTAAAAAAATTAAGTAATGCAGAACATCAAAAGACTATGGTTGTTATTTGTTCTTTCAGCAATTACTTATTTAGAAGAATGTATGGTAACAATTTTATATTTGGCAAATTCTCAATTCTAAATCTGTTAAATAATTAATTTTCAGTGTACCAGAAATTTGTTGAAGGTATTGAGGGTTGGAATGCGCTTTAGCCCACTGCTTGGCGGAGATTGTTTTTGAATGAGCAATAAACGCGCCAACATGGGTAACTCCATATATCCGCGAACATGGCTGACTGGGTATTTTGAAGCTACGGAAACATGTAGTTTTCGCGCATGCATATTTCCTATTTTATAAAGAACGGTTTTATTGGTAATGTGAGATGACGTAGCGGTTTATTCGAAATTCTTACGTGTTAATTTGAGTAGTTATTTCAGTTCTCGTTTTATTCTTTGAATGCGGTGTTTTTCTATTGAGTGTTTGCTATTTTCGTACGTATATTTCGCTAAATACCAAGTCGCTATGGATTTAGCTGTGATGCTGAGAGAGGTGAGTGAATGTACATGTACATTTATTACTTTATTGGAAGTGCAAGTTGCTTAATTTTTATATTTTGTTGCCTTTTATTGAAATAATTTGGCTCAGCTGAAGAACAGAACGCTGGTATCGTTTGCAATTTATTTTATTTTGTTGATTTGTGCACATTGCCTACATTGTGCAATTCGCTGATGTTTTTTTTAAGTTAAAACGGAACGCTGTGCACATGGCATTTTCTTGTAATTTATTTTCGTTATTTTAGCTTATTTTGTTGATTTGTGTACGTTGCCTACATTGTGCAATTCGCTGAAGTTTTTTTTAAGTTTAAAAGGAACACTGTGCACATGGCATTTTCTTGTAATTTATTTTCGTTATTCTAGCTTATTTTGTTTATTTGTGTACGTTGCCTACATTGTGCAATTCTCAGATTTTTTTTTAAGTTAAAACGGAACGGTGTGTACATGGTATCGTTTGTAATTTTAATGCCCTTTTAAAAAAAATTCCTTCTTTCTGGGATGCCATTTTGGTTACGTTTTCGCGGAGCGTGTCGGGAAGGTTATGTAACGGCATAAAATGTGTAAGTATTACAACATAAAATGTAAATAATTAATTTAAAGGTAACTGACAAATATTTTAATGATCGTAATGTTCGTTTTGCATATTATTTTATTATCTTTTTGTGGCAACAGTTTACATACTAATTTATGCTTTAGAATTCTATGTTTTGTTTACAATAGGTTTTCGCTGAGCGTGTCGGGAAGGTTGCAATTAATTGCAAAGACGTTTCACCGAAACGCGCCGAATTGGCGATTTTCAAAACATCGCCAAGCAGTGGGCTAAAGCGCATTTTAACCGTATTGAGATTCAAAGTTAAAGGGAAAACTGGATTTAAATATGAATTATCTTTTTTATAAAATAATAATAATCAAAAAAAAAATCGTCCCTATTCAAAGCTCTGAACATTTTACAAGATCCAAAACATAAAGTAGCAAATGGTACGATTTTAAAAAGTGCTAATTATAAATGTATGAGTATTTTGAAAACAGTTTCTTATTTTTTTTTTTTTTTTTTCAATTCCTGCAATATCAATGTGCTGTGAAATAATTTTTAGTGTCAATTAAATGGAGAAATAAATTAACTAGATGTTCAATTGAACTTAATCAAGTATTAATACATTTCAATTTGAAAAAAGGATTGTTTAAAATTTACTAAAAAAGAAGAAGTGATGTGCATTTTCTGAAGATTGCTGAAATAACAACAAATACAATTTAAAAAATTAAAAGTTTACATTAGTTTTAAAAGTTTCAAATATATTTTTAGTTTTCTTACATTTTTTAATTAATTTTTCTTTTAATTCTAATGCATATTCTAAAAATGCACCTTTTGTGTTTTAAGAGTCTATATATTGTTATTTAAATTACTAAACTAAAACTTTTCGTGATTGTTTCAAACTTCAAAAGTTTGAAGCAACTGTTCATTTATATGAGCATTAATTCAACTAAAATTATATTCCAGTAATTTGCAATAATAAGAAAAGAAATTAATACGAGGGTTGTGTTTTTTTCAACCTCCAATCGCACAGTATGATGGCCAGGTATGCGACAGGTGGTTGGTGTGCGTAGTAGGCGACTGCGCATCTCCCCCTTCACGCTCTCTGTCACTGGCGTATTCAATGCGCCATTTTCTGTTGAGTTGCAGTCACGTAAACATGGCTGTCCCTATTCCTGCCAAGTGTGAATTGCGAGCTGTTATTCGTTTCTTGCTGGCAGAAGGGAACAGTGTAACGGAAATTAGGTGAAGAATGAGTCGAGTGTATGGAAACAGCTTTATGAGTGATGGCGTTGTTCGTGAATGGTGTCAAAAGTTTATAGATGGCCGAACTGATGTGCATGATGAAGGGGGTCAAGGGCGCAAGTCTGTCGCTACAGACAACATTGTTCAACAAGTTGACCAAGCGGTTAAGCAAAATCAAAAGTTCACCATAAGTGAATTATCGATGAAATTTCCGGAAGTTTCAAGATCTTCCCTGTACTTTATCGTTACTGAATAGTTGCACTTCAGAAAACTTTGCGTTCACTGGGTCTCACAGATGTTGACTGACGACCACAAAGCTCGCCGAATGGTTGCAGCGTTTGAGTTCCTTGACTTTGACGGAGAAGAGTTTTTGAAATCCATTGTGACAGGTGATGAGACATGGGTTCAATATAACACGCCCGAAACGAAACAAGAATTAGAACTATGGATGTACACAAATTCTCCAAAGAGACCCACAAAATTCAAACGAACCTTTAACAACCGTAAGGTTATGGCAACTGTTTTTTGGGACCAAAAAGGTGTGTTGCTTGTGGAGTTTATGCAGCCTGGAACAACAATTAATGCAGATTCATATTGTGAAACTTTGCAACGCTTGCGAAGAGCTATTCAAAACAAATGAAGACACATGCTGACTTCTGGAATTGTTCTGATCCACGACAATGCCCGTCCTCACAGCGCTCGTGTAACTGAATGGCTCCTTCAGCAATTTCAATGAGACATTTTCGAACATCCACCATATAGTCCCGACCTAGCGCCGAGTGACTTTCTTCTGTTCCCTGAACTGAAGCAGTGGCTTGGTGGGAAGCGCTTCTAAAATGATGTGGAGCTAAAAGAAACCGTCACAACTCACTTCCAATCATTGGCGGGGACATTTTATGAAGAGGGTATTGCAAAGCTTGTTCACAGATATGACAAATGCCTCAATCGTCAAGGTGATTATGTAAAGAAATAACCTGCATTGTATATTACTTTTGGTAATAAAATCTTTTTTGTATATTCACCCGTCTTTTCTTTATAGCCAATCCGAGGTTAAAAAAAAAATAGCCTGTGTATAAAGATATTTTATAACATCCTTCATTAAAACTTGGCAGAATTGACAACCCTAGCAGTAAAACACATTATTTTTAAAAGTTTTTTGTAATTTATTTTTCATATTATAATATTAGCCCAAAGAGGAAATTTGCCCAGAAGGGCTATTAATTTAATTTTTTGGCATTTTGCATTGATTCACTATAAACGGCAAATCACTTTTTAAATTGTTGCCACCAAAATATTAGAGCCCTGTATTATATTTAAAGAAATTAAATAATGAAGAATCTGCATAAATGTATGTATGTTTCTCACATTGTGATAAAACAATGGTACCTAGAGCCATCAAATTTTTAATAACGTACATCTCCACCCGAATATGGGCATCTCGAAGCCCAAATTTGGAATTTGTTTTATTTTCTATTTCATATTTTGTAAAGCATTTATGAGTTTTTGATTAAGAAACTCAACGATTTCAAAGCGAGCAATAGCCAACACTGTAAAGAGAAAAAAACATTTTAATCTCCAGCGCACGAGACTGTGTATCGGAAATTCCAAAGATATGCTGTTTTTAAATTATGTTGCAATATTGTGGTTGAATTGAATTTTATGGTGTAAGTGCAAAGAACATGATATTTAATAAATAAAGGTAACACATAAAGCATTAAAAAAAGACCCTTTGGGCATAATATAAAATCTGAAAGCTTTTGGGGTTCTGTTTAAATGTGCAAAGCAATCTGAATTGACATCTAATTTGTTTTACAGTTTTATGTCATATGTTGATTTTGGCATTGTTTAAGTAATACATAGCAGTCCCCCCCCCTTTTTTTCATCTTTTGGTGCATTGAATATATGAAATGTTGTTAGTGTTTTTGTCATGTCATTAAATATCAAAATATATTTTCAAAAACTAGTTTAGAACCATAAATGGTACTTTTTTAGATCCATTTACTAAGTTCTCTTATTATATAGCATTAATTACTATGATTATGTATTGTTTATTTTAATAACCTGTAGATTATAAGGATCAAGATAGAATCTTTGCCTAATTTTATGTAAACTTGATCTCTGAATCAGCAGTGGCGATACAAAATATAAAGCCAAGATAAAAATAAATAATTAAAGTAGATGCATGATATTATATAATTATTTTATCCAGATGTTTTAGTGTAAATTTTTGCAGAATTTCGGCATTGGGTATATGCAGGCCGTTATGCTTGTGCAGTGTTTCAGTAATGTCACATGCATGATTTTTAAAAGATTATTCATAGTCACTATGAATTTTTAATTTTACAATCAAGCCTAGATACACTGAATGTGTTTTATGAACTCAATTTTTGAATCATTCTGAACTGAAGATTGCTAGGAATATTGTAAAATTCATAGTTCATAAATGCATATGGCATTAAGAACCAAAAGAAATGCAGTTTTCGCTTACCTTCATTTGTTAAAAGATTTTTTAAAAATTGCTTATTTTTGATGGCTTCATAGTTACATTCTGGTATACAGTGGTACCGTGCTGTACGTCATTAATCCATTTCAGATCTTTGGAAACAAACTGGGCATATACACACAAACTAATGTTGTTATGACATTTATTAAATACTGAAATACAAATACAGAGGGTGAAATATGTTCTGTACATAAATGAAAATATGCCAAATATGTTTATCTCTTTTTCTTTCTTTCTTCTGTCAGATCTCTACTTGGACCTTGTTGAGGATTACCAGGTCTGATCCTCTACTAAAAATCTGCCCAAAGAACCTTGCTTTTGCTCAGAATGGTTTGGAAATATGTTGTTGCTTGATCTTTCCAGACAGTTTGTTGAGATGGTACTTATCTGCAGAGTGTTTGATATTCATCCATTTGGCAAAGGTTTAGCTGGCTGACTACAGATTTAGCATTTGATGTTGCCATATATTTACTATGACACTTTTGCGTAAAATCGGTCATAGCATTCTTGAAAGAAATAAAGAAGTTCAGTATGCACTGAAGTATTGTGTGGTGTGACTCATGTTGAGCTGTATATCAAACAAAAAATTTTGCATCCAAACATGACTTAATCAAGTTGGACTTATTTTTAAAGTAGACGTATATCTGTGTACTCTGTACGTGGTTCCACAGAGCTTAGCTTTAAAGTATCGAGGAATAATCATCTGCTTGAGAAAAATGATGCATTCCTCAGTTATTCTGTGGCTATCTTAAGTAATTATCTTGGAATAGCATCTATATATTCTTCCTCTTTTTCAGAACAATCTACTGAGGAAGAAGGCACTGATGTTTAATACTTGATTGATGGTTTTCATAGGATATATTTTTTTGATTGTGCATTTTTGTATCCACACAGAAAGTTCTGAAAATACAATGTTCAGGAATCTCCGATGAATTTCTTTCTATAAAAGGCTTCATCTGTTATTAAATCAAAATCATTCTTGCATATTTCTTGTACTGTACTCACTTTTACATTACTGCTAAAATTGAAAATATAATTCAATATCAATATGCAGACATATGAAATCCGGTAAAAAAATAACACTACTTAATGGCTAGCATATAAATTCAGAAATAGTATAAACAAATGATACAAAGATGCATTACTACTAAAACTAAATGCAGGTTAAAGTTTATAAACCTGAGTAATTATTTTACTTTGTT
Source organism: Stegodyphus mimosarum (assembly GCA_000611955.2). Lineage (NCBI taxonomy): Eukaryota > Metazoa > Arthropoda > Arachnida > Araneae > Eresidae > Stegodyphus > Stegodyphus mimosarum. Next base: position 104,338 of record KK112866.1, read on the forward strand.
TATTTTACAGCTTCACAAGTTGCTTCTGAAGCAAATAAAATTTTGTGTTTTAATTCACTCTCAGTATTTTTTATATTCATTGAATTATTTTAATACTTAATCCAGATAAATGTTCTAATTTTTGCATATATTTCAATTATTTAATCATTAAACTTTGAAACGTTTAGGTTTAATTGTTGAATAATGTCTTTTATGACACTGGTGCCTTTTCAAAAAATTTTCACCTTGACAAATTTCATACCATGTATAATTTTTTCCAACATTTTGATGGTTGAGGAAGTCCACCATATGATAGCTGACATATCCATGATGGCATATTATGTGAATGTTCACTTATCATTTTATATTTATGCTTCCCAAGTTAAGCAAGATATTTTTATGCTTTCTTGGTAGGTGTGAGTAATTAGCTTGATCAACTGGGATATGATGTAGTATTGGCAGTTTAAATCCTCTAAATTTTGGATTGTTTCCACGACTATTTTCTATGCATAGAAAAATCTGCATCTAAAAATGTACCTCTTTCAGTGATGTGAGCTTTTCTTAAAATGTGAGCAATAAAATAGTCACCACTTTCCTTAAAATGTGAGCAATAAAATAGTCACCACTTTCCTTAAAATGTGAGCAATAAAATAGTCACCACTTTCCCTAAAATGTGAGCAATAAAATAGTCACCACTTTCTATTGTTTGGGAACAATTTTTGACTGCAAATCCACTTATTTCTTCCTAAGATGATTGTTCTTACTCTGTTTAGTGCATTTGAAGGTGTTGGGTGATCATTTGGCCTACCCTGAGTCCTTAACTCTAAAACTGTATTTTCAAGTGCATCTTGATTTAATCAGTGAATTACGATGTAGGTCATATTATATGATGATTGAATTTTCTTAAGCAACAGTTGTACAGATTTACTGATTAAACTCCTGTTTTAAAAATAAAAAATTCACAAATTGTTTTGTGTAATCCCT
>KK112866.1:105399-165382 GCA_000611955.2 Stegodyphus mimosarum
GATATGTTAATTATTAAATGTTCCAAACTTGTCATTTGTTTTTTTAATAAATAATGCAAGATTAGTTCCTGAATATGAACCAGGTAGATATTGCTCGAGAGCAGTTGAAGTAGTGTGAGAAGCCCTTTTTTCAACTTATGACAAAATTCAAATTCTATATTATCCTTTTCAATTAAATGAATCAGTGGCTCCTTATTAATTTCTGTTCTGTCATCTAAAATAATTGCAGTATCAATGAGCGAACTTCTCATGAACCTCAGAAGATTATTGGAATAGGAATCACCGTAATATTCATAAATATATAAGACTAGTTCCGAAGATTTTAATACAGAAACTGCTTCTTCGGCTGCAGAAGTGCAATATTGGGTTGAAATTACAAGCCAAATAATGATTATTGAAGGTGGTTAGGTAACAAGAATCGGCATAATATTCATAAATTTAATTTTTAATATCATATTTGTGAGTAGCTTTGTCTTTTCATCGAAATACAAATCCATAAGTCCTTTCATGGACTGACTTATTTTGCCAGTTTCCATGATATTTAAAATGACAAATATAAAAAAGAAAAAGCCTAGAATCTAAATGAGAGTAGGGCAGGCTCTTTGTACATCAACATATGCGTGCTTGCTCAAGTAATGTAGTGTGCAAGCAATAGTCATACTTTTAATGTCTAGTTTTACTTTCTTTTTTCTGAAGCTACAATCTCTGCTATAATTGATACAAACTTTTATTTAAAATATTTTTATAATTTATTTACATTGTTACAGTTTTTTTTGGGGGGGAGGGGCACATAAAACTTATTTTCTCTTCCTAAATATTGTATTTTTTTCCCTTGGTTATTATTTACATTTATGAATAAAAAACTTTTCTATGTCACTTTGTTTAGAATTGCTTCCTGAACATTTTGTTTCCTTAAGTATCTCCATCATAATACCACGGCCACTATCCGCTCTAAACACTTAAGATTTTCAGTGTTTTGAGATTTATCGCTTTCCAGGAATGATAAAAGAACTGAATCTAAAACAGTCAATCGAAAGAGAGTTACAAATAAATTGTAAAAAGGGAAAATTTGAATTAATTGTGATTTTTATGAGTTCGATGAATTCATAAATGATGCTACTATTATTAAATTTTAATAAAAGATACCTAGTTTCTAAAAATCTAATGTATGGTAAGGAGCACTAAAAGCAAATACTTCTTACTTAGCCTCCAATCAGCCAAAGGCTTAAGTCTCTGAAACTTCTAATTAAACAAAACTGCCATGAAAAATTAAGGTATCTTCTTGATTATATCAAAATGCTATTGGTATTTTATACCTGGAGTCTTTCTAATTTAAAATGCTGTTTTAATTTCTTGGACATATTTCAGGATATATATATATACTTATTTAAAAATGAAAAAAAAAAATATATTGTAGGCTGTATGTGCGCATAGAGAGAGATATAGCCTTTCCACTCAGAGAGTTAAGATACTCAAGAATTATGTGCATCACATTTTGAGGAAAAATTCTGAAAATCAGATTATGCTGTAATGGATTTGTTTTAAGTATATGCAAAATGAAATTAATGAATAAAACAAATTAAAGAAATTATGCTTGCTTAAATGCATTGAGAGTCGCTACTTTGACAGGTAGGTCATCTAGGAAAGTTCCCACTGTCAATAGATTTTTATATAGTTTACCTTGTATAATTGCATTAATTTATTTTATTTATAATTAAGACTACAAATGTCATTAATTCCAAAATGAAGTTAATGAACATAACATTTAGAATTATTATAATTACGTTGATTGTTATGCATGTATTTTTTTGTACATATGTATACATTTAGTGCACATTTACACTCATGTTCATAAATTAATGATAATTCAGAGTCACGTGGAAATCGAACTCTAAAATAAATATATCACCTGTAAAATGCCCAGAGTGTCATCTCCAGGCTTTGGCAACAATTCCAAGATGATGTTAATGTGAGTAGACGTTACAGCACAGGTTGCCCCAGAGTTATAACGCCGAATGAGGACCGGTATTTGGCAGTTACTGCCAAAAGAAACAGGCAGAACACAACCTCAGACCTGTTTTGTCAGCTCTCTTCAGCCACTGGTGCGACAATTTCAAGGCAGACCGTGTACAGACACTTAGGGCACATTGGTCTATATGTTCGTAGACCTGTCAGATGTGTTCCACTTACTGCAACTCACTGTCGCCTGGAGTAGAGAACATGCATTGTGGACACCGCAACAGTGGGCTTGTGTGATGTTTCCCGACGAGTCCAGGTTTAGCTTGCAGTCTGATTCTCGCCGGACTTTCATATGGAGAGCTCCAGGTGCCTGTTACCACCAAGAAAACATCACTGAACGACACCGTTACGGTGGTGCAGGAGTGCTTATTTGGGGTGGAATTATTCTGAGTTCCAGAACTGACCTGCATGTTCAAATTAGAACCATGATAAGCCAAATCAATCGGGACGTCATTCTGGAACAACATGTACGTTTGTTTCGGGGCGCCATGGGCACACAATTTGTGTTTATGGGTGACAACGCCCATCCTCACCATGCAAACATCGTAAGCAAATGCCTTCAATCAGAGGATATCACCTGTATAGACTGGCCAGCATTCTCACCGGACTTGAATCCAGTAGAGCATGTGTGGGACATGCTTGGCAGACAAGTTGCAGCCCGTAAACCTCCTCCTACATGTCTACCGGAACTTTGGAGAGCATTGCTTTTTGAGTAGTGTAATATCCCCCAAGATCAGATCGATAATTTGATACTCAGCATGCCTAGGCGTTGTACAGACTGTATTGCATCGTCCGGGAGACATACAATGTATTGACAATCATACCAAGCATGTAATATTGGTTTTTTGTAAATAGGTTTTTTTGTAATTTGCTCCAGGGAGAAAAAATTGCTAATTTTTTAAATAATATCAAACATATAACATCTTTTTTTGCTCTTTACCTTTTGTTTAATAAATAAGCTTTACAAATAAGTCAAATTTGTTTTGCTTCTAACTCTTCCTTTGCCTGATTTTGCATTATCCTTAATTTATGGACATGAGTGTAGTTTACTTATTATATATATAAAGCTTCAAATGAACTTGGGATTAAAAATTATCCCATAAGAAAATAATTCTTGTTGTTCATGTGCATGAATGTTATGGAAGAATGGTTGCCAGAGCCTTAAGGAAGTTGGACTTCTATTTTGGCCCCAATTTTGAGGGAGAGCAACCCGTAGGTTGGTCCGACAGTTTCCCACCCCTCTCCCCTACCACCAAACCACAGGAGAAGACGTTTGGCTTGCCATATGTTTAGAGTGTCCCGATGCTGCAAAGACACTATACATTTACAAACATCCATGCCTTCTCCAGGATTTGAACCTTCGGTACCGAGTTGGCTTCCCTAACCACTATACTGTCTGGGTGAAAAATAATTGTCTCACATTTATAAATTTAATTTCTTAAAGGTGTTCAATTTGTACAAAATTGATAAAATTTTTAATTGTGTCAATTACAATAAATAATGAATATATTATATATGTTTCTCACATTGTAGAAAACTGACAACACCTAGAACCACCAAATTTTTAACATGCAGTCCTCTAGATGAACATGTACACTATGAAACCTGAATTTTGAATTCTAAACTGTGTTTATTTATTTCATATTTTGTACAAATTTAATGAACTTGGTGATATGAAAGAAAGAAATGTCAACACTGTTCGAATAAAACATTTTTATCTCCTATGTGCCAGACTGTTTGCCTTTTGGCAAAATGCAAGATATTTCTCTTTCAATTTTAATCAACAAATGGGCGATTTGAAAGCAATGTGTTGAAACTGCCAGAAACAAAATAATTTTATTTTCCATGCCCTAGCATGTTGCCATTCAGTAAAGCTTAAGTAAGATGTTTAAATTTCAGATTTATTCTGTAGCAGGTAAGTGATTTAAAAGCATTAAACACAATTCAGAGTGCGTTTTCTACTTAATAATACAGGGTTCGTACGGTCCTTAAGAGTCCTTAAAAGTCCTTAGGTTTTTTAGAATCGATTTTTGGTCCTTAAAAGTCCTTAATTTCACCCAAAATCAGTAGAAGGTCCTTAATTTTAATCATCTAAAATTTCGGTCCATTTTTAGGACTCATTTCAAGTGCAAATTAGCATTTTCGAGACAAATATGGTTATTGTTTGAATTTGTTCCTATTTCTAATATAAACGGTGCGATACTTGGATTTCTAGGTGAGAAATGAAACATAGGCATTTCGAAATAATTTCTTTTTTCTAATGAAGAGTTCTTAAACAACTTTTCCTTTTTGGAGATGTGAATTCTTTTATTAAACGGTTCTAAATTTGGCTACTTATCAACATTTTGGCGATTTTAAGATAAATTTCTGTACAAAATTTTTAATTCGGAGATCTGTGAATTTTTCAACACTTTTGTTTAGAACATTGTAACATTAATAAAGATCCTTAAAATAATGGTAATACATCAAAATTATATTTAAGAAATAATACATTGAAATAATATATTTTTATTTTTTCCTGTTAAATTATAACGTGATATTTCTTTTCATTTTGGCAACTTATTTTTACAATATTTTGAACCCGAACATAAACAAGCTAATAAATGCTAAAAAGCATAATTTATGAAACAAATTAATTTGCAAAGCATAATTTACAAAAGCAAAATAGCTGTGTAATTATTTTAAAATGTCTTCTTTTTTATTTTTTCATGGTAAGAGTTTTTTGCCATGTAATTGTCTCAGAATATTCAGAACTTTCAGAATGTGCATCCGTTTTCTCTATAAAGTTCATTTATTTTTATTTTTATTTATTTATTTACTTTTTTGTATGTGTGAATTTTTTAAAAAAATACTTCTGACTTTTCGCTGTTGCAGAATTGGTAGTGGTAGTCTTTCTTTCGGATTTTAGACATTGCGCCTTGGAAAGTTTAGAAGGATTTGAATGCAAGATTTATAGATCTAAGTTTCTAGAAGATTGCAGAAAAATGTGACAAAATGAAAAATGTTTTCATAGTATTAACTTGTAATGGATGTATTTTACAGAATGTCTGTGATGAATTGCTTACTCTTTGGAGAATTTTTGGGAGAACAATGAAAACCTAATATTTGAATGTTTTACTTCTGATCCTAGAAATCTTTTCCTTAACATGATTATTCAACCTCCCCCCTTTTTGTTCTTTTCCTAAGCAGAAGCATGGAAAATGCGAATAAATGCTTCTAATGTTGGCAAATGGATACGTATCTGCTGAAAGGAATTTGCTTTTAAAAAAAAAATTGAAAACTAACAACTTAGAAGATTATCATATGTATCTTATATATCTCAATGCATGACACGCAGGGCTGGCATTAGGCGTTTTCGTATTTGATGCAGTCTCTATGGTTCCTAAATTCTGCTCCCAGTGTCTGTCCTAAATTCTAAAAGTTTTGCTATTTCTATATTTTATTGCTCTGTGCATCACTAAAATTCTACAAATTCTGCCACGCCGACTTTGACCATATATTATTTCATATTTACTCTTAGTGTTCAGATTATTTAAGGAATAAAATTAGTAGCTTCTTCTATATATTTTAAATGCATGTAGTTTTTAGAATAACAGAAATCTGTAAATAAATCCAAAAATTCTGAAATACAGATGAACCTTATTGAGAAAAGAAACTGAATGCATAAAGAGAAAGAAAATTGTTCTTTAAATATATGTGCAGTTAGTATTACGTAAATTAGCCAGTTGTTTATAATTTCAGCCTGTACTATAGCTTCTCCCTTCTTTTCCTCACCAGAATGCAAATCGTTTAGACAGTATTTAAACTGAGGTTTTTGTATTGTAAGACAGAGTTTTTTAGCTTCTGCTTGCACGCTGCATTAGTTTCTGCCAGCTGGTGATAATTTGTAATTATTCAGCTTTGCGTTATCGCTACCGATATTTGAATCTGGGTCGATTATGAGTTACTAAGCCAGCTTAGATTAAAATTAAGTTGTGCTGTCTTTGACTATTAGTCCACAATTTTAATTTGAATTTGACTCTTCCTGTTTAGTTACATCGCCATGAGCTGTAGTTCATTCTGCTAGCATAAGAACACGCACTTATATTATAAGTTTTGTTTAAATAAAGAGGTTTATTTTAACTTTTATTTGACTTTATAGTTATTTTCAGACATGACGATAATTTGCTTCATGCCTATCAAGAGTTTTGGACTATTTAACTTTTCCCACATCATATAAAACCTCATAGGTATAATGTCAAGACATTGACAAGTTAGGAGATGAAGCAGAAACTAATGCGAACATTGGTTTGCTTGTTGAAACAAATTTCTCATTGTTAGAAAAGATGCTTAAAGAGAAGGAAATTGATATAAATTAGCCATAATGTCTGGGAAGGTTTCAAATTAAAAGGACGCATAAATATTTTGTTGAGTATTGTTGCTGCAAAACATAAACGTGTTGTAGCTTTTAATGTATTATTATCCTGATGTCGTTTACGAATCAATGCCATAAATTACTCATATTTTAAACTGTAAAATATTATTAGACTGATTTTCATCAAATATTTTTAAAAAATATATAAAACTTAACAGTGGCCAGTAAATCTATAATATCTACTACCTACCTAACTACCTAATTCAATCATTGGTAACTAATTGCTCACCTCTAAAAGTTATCTCTACATCGAGTCTTTCGTTTATCCTTACCATAGTCACAAGATACAAAGCAAAAATATAAAAATTACTATAAAACATATTCCTTACAGATAGTAAGACTTAAAATAATACAAAACAACTTATCACCTCTGGTGCTTTAGTGGCGTATTAGAACCTTAAAAGTATGTTAACTGTATTACAACTCCAGGAACTCTGCACGAAGCTACGACGCTAACTGCATCAGACACACAGAGCATAACTTTCAAAAACCCTGCCAACATCAGGCATTCAGGTCTGTTCTGATCGGCAAGTCTCTGTCTAGGCAAGCAACAGCAGTGACAATAGCTAGCCTTCTGTTATGAATTTTACTTCTCATTTTAACCTATGCCGTTTCATATAAAATCGGCCTGCTGTTTACAAAATTTCTAGACTGAGCAAATACTTAACGGAATGAGACATAAAAGAAAAAAATCAGCATTAAGCTAACCACGCCTAAAACGTCAATAAAATGTTACTAATTTTCTTGAAAATATGTCCAACTATTATAAGTGTAAAATGTTTAATACTTAATTGACAAATTTTACAAAAATGATTTTATTCCTGAATTTATTTTATAATTATGCTTAATAATAGCGCATCCTACTTACGGATCTATTTTTTAACGAAAGTAAAGTTTAGGCATAGAGTTTAATTGAATTTATGCAGTTCAGATTTGCTGATAGGTCCTTAATTTTTTTCTTTAATGGTCCTTAAAAGTCCTTAATAGTACTTAATTTTCATGTGCAGAAATGTGTACGAATGTGATTGATTTAAATAAAAATGTATTAAAATCATGAGATATCTAATCAAAAAAATTAAAATAGTTTTATGAAATTACACTTACTGGACTCATTAAAATCATTATATACTTTTTTTTTTCACAATAATTATTTTAGGCAGCTGACCACACTAGCAGCTACTTTTGAAAGAAATAATATAGTAAATGTAACAAAATTTGTAGCAACCTCTAACACATTATCTGAAATTCTATAGATGTGCTGTTTTTAAATATTTGTGATTTTGTTATTGAATTTTATGTGGCATCAGTGTGAAGAAAGCAATGTTTACTAATAAAGCTAAAAAGGGGGAAAAAATGTGATAGCAAGAGTGAGTCTCAAAAGCAGATTTATAACTTGTGCAGTGTTCAGCAAGAGCATGAAAAAACGTGGTCTGCCACTGCTATTATGATCATTAGATTTTATTTGCAGATGGGATGTAATTTTTAGTACATATACAAATCTCTTAAACCTCTAACCTCTCATACACTAAATCTTTTAATCTAGGGCCATATATGGCCTAGAATATTTTTTGTGTTGTTGGTAAGAATGTAATTTTATATGTGCATCTTGAAATATCCCCAAGAAATTATGGCAATATATTAAAAGTGCATAAATCCAGGTATAACGTGTGAGGGGCATTTTGGCATTAAAATCAAGAAATATCTCTTTCTCATGGTAATTTTTGGAAATTTGTCCTTTCTTAATGAAATGCATGCCAATCAGAGGGTTATTCATCAAGAATGATTTAGCACAGAATTCCTCATGCTCCTTTTTGCTCTCATCTTTTTCTTTTTGACTGTTGTCCATTTCAAAAGTGAAAGAATTCTTTTTATGGAGCTTGAACTAATCTTTTGTGTCCCCCCCCAAAAAAAAAGAAATAGCTCTTTCTGGCATTTGTAGATATAATAAATAACATTTAGGATCAAAACAAATAATTAAAAAAAATCTATTTCTCTAAATAGTTTTTTTAACCTATTCTAAACTGGAAACTTCCAGTATTTTTTTCATAAAATGTATTATCATGCCTTGTAAGAATAGATCTATAATATTGAGTGGCAAGTAAATAATTTTAATTAAGCTTTTTGATTTCAGTGTGGGGAGGAATAGGTGTTTTCGAAATTAAATCATTTTGTCAAGAAGGAAAATAGTGAAGTAAAAGGACAAGTTTGAAATGATGTAGTTAATTAACTAAGTTAATAAATAATTAAAATATTCTGGGACCTTGGAAAAGAGATGCAACTAGTGGAACAGCATAGCATCCCGTTAATACCTCAAAAAAGTCTAAGTGCATATATCCACGAGTACATACAGTTGCACTTACAGCATTGCTAACCTAAAAAAAGCTTATTAAACTCAGTGAATTGAATAAACAAAATAACTAATATGTAAGATACAAAATCCTGCATACAATTCTTCAGTAAATTTTAAAACTTGGAATTAATTTTTAATTTGAATGTTCTTCTCTGTAAACATAAGGAAAATCCGAAAATGGTACATAATGCTGTATGATTTGAGATAGCTCATTTGTGAAAGGAAGTACAATACATATGCTTTGCTGTATTTTTCCATGTGCATATTTTAATTTGTGATGAATATGTTTTACAGAATTTTTATGTGTATATTATTTTTCTCTTAGATTTTGAAGAACGATATAGAAATATGTTCAATTCCGCACAAAGTTTGCCAGAACCTGAAAGATTTCCTAACACTCCAAAAAGTTATCCTAGCAAAGGTAATTTTGAAACAATTATTTTATTGTTATATCAGACTCCTACAAGTGGAGTGGAATACTACTGTAAGTTTTAATCCAGTTTAAGAATTCCACTAAGTAGGAAAACGATCTATTTGGATTAACAGTAAATTTAATTTTACTCGGCCTAGTAAGAAAGGCAAGTGCTCAGCTAATAGCAATTCCCTTGTATTAATAAAAAATATGAAACATTTTTCATTATTTATTTATATTGTATGAACAAAGCTAACAACCTAGATGGTTAACTGTTATAAGTGGCAGAGTAGAAATTAATTTTTCCTTAAAACTGGTGCTAACTAACAGAAACTTTAAAAAATGACTAAAAACTTGTTAAATTTTAAGTAGTAGAAAGAAATGTATTTTAAAATTAAGTTCTGCCATAACATTTACAATGTTTATTTAAAGATTGTATAACAGCAGATTCACCGTTTAACCTGTATTTCACTATTTTCACAAAATACAAAAGATCTGTTTTACTTGTGATTGAAAACTAAAGAACTTTTTAATTTATTGTAGATAAATTGCAATAATTGCAAGCAGTGTCATCATTGTACAAATAAGAATTATTAATCACTGTGTGCATTGTCTTTAAACTAATTGGCAAATAGAGGCTGAAACATTTTGCGAAACTTCATTGGAGAAATATTTATTAGAAGAAGGGTAATTTTGTATGAAAAGCTATGATGTAAGTCATAAAATGACAGTTTAAATTATATTACACCAATAAATATTATGTTACACCAGTAAATATTTTTTTTCCCACTCATTTTATAATTTATACTTTTGGATGAAGCATATAAACCAGCATGTAATGTTAAATTATTGCCTGACTGAACTGTCTCGCGACTTATTAACCAAAGTTTCCTAAATTTATCATCTGCTTTTTTAATATAAGGAACTTTCACGAACATTATAGAAGTCAGTTTTTGAATTGCATTCAACACAACAATAACAGGCTTTCACATGGAACAAGTGTAATAATCATAATATTATTTATCACTTCATCTGCTTTTTGTCATCAATACCCTCTTCATGATTTACAAGTATAGCAGAGATAAGTAGTAAATGATTCCAAGGAATCTGTGAGAATATTCGACTTCCAGCTATTTGTGACTTCACAGCATCTGCATATTCTTTTGGTCCAAATAATTTATCTGTGATCAGTATTTAACAGATGCTTCTTTACATATTAAAATAATAAGCAGAATGTTTGTCATAAGTTGCAAGAAGCACAGAACTCTCTTCATGAACTTTTTTCTCCTTTATTCCATTATATGCTTGTTATCTGTTATAAAAGTTCTTACTTTTATAATAGAAAATATATATATATATATATATGTATATAAGTTATGCTTATTACCTGTTATAAAGGTCTGTATTTCTTTTCTACTTCTGCTATTGCTGCTATTAATATTTCTGCACGGTTATTTGTAATCCTTTCCCCAATTCCTGTATTTAAGGAATTAAAGGAAATATGTACATTTAGTACCAGCATAAATAGCATTTAGTAAGAAGGAGTCATTATGAATTCTCCCCCTCCCAGTGATGGGCACAAATCGTCATTGGCCACTACTAAGGCCAGAAGTGGTGGCACTTTATTATGGAGCCATTTAATAGGTAGGCCACCATTGCCTCCTGTGAAGGGACAGACAATTTACATCCATGCCTTCTATGGAATTTGAACCCGGGCCCTTTGGTACGACAGTTAGTCACTAACCACTTTCCCATCTGGGTGGCTCATTATGAAATTTACATCCAAATATTTTGCATCAGTAAAATTATTTTGCTGAAGTTTTTCTTTTTAATCTCTGACTTCGTCTTGTACTCTGTCCAGCACTGTATGCTTTAACACAGTTTTTCCCTTTTCAGTATTCATTGATTATATGCATTATTTAGCCACTTGCTTCCTCTTCAGGAAAGTGAAATTTAGTCTTAGTAAATTAATCCATATGTATAAAGAATGGATTGCCACAAATGACAGTCTTTTGTGCTAGCCCGATATGTGGAAAGTTTGTCTTTTTCTCTACCCTGTTTTAGTTTTTTGTGAGTGCAGCTGAAGTATCTGTTATTAAATAATGAATCTATATATATGTTGATTCAAAATAAATATAGCGATTTTTGGCGTATGGGTTATGTGAAAGACCTTGCATATCGGCTTCCTTTACCAAAGACAATTCTTGAACTCAAAATGCACATTTCTAATGTGCTTGCATTGGTGACTCCAGATATGCTTCAGAATGTATGCTGTAAAATGGACTACCGCTTAGTTGCTAGCTGTATTATCAAGGGGAGTCGCATATGGACTACTGCTTAGATGTTGTCCGTGTTACCAAGGAGAGTCACATAAAATGTTTAAACAAAATTTTGAACTTCCTTCTACAATTTGTGTAATTCTCATCAATAAATTCTTCTCAATTAAATAGTTATAGCTGTTTGTAATTGCCAAATTAATTTTGAACCACCCTGTATATTACCATTTTAATCATGTATTTAAAATATGGAGAGGGATTTGGTTGAAAAAACTTATTAGCAGCACCTAGAACTACGAAATTTTCAACCCATACAGTAGTACTCTACTCAAACATGTGCGAATTTTGAATTTTTTATGACATTTTGATTAATAACTCAATGATTTGAAAGTAAAGTATTGCCACTCAGCAAAGTATAATGTAGTTTTGCCTCAAATTTAATCAGAAAAGTCAGCAATTTACAAGAAGTATGTTCCCACCTCTAATCTTACTAATAGCTGAACCTGTGAAATTACTGTAACTGATTCATTAAAATTAGTGTGCATTTTTTTCTATTTTATAATAACTATTTTAGGTGGTTAATTTAGTAAAGATTTGGGTACTTCTAAATGATTTAAATGTCAGAAAGTAAGCCTACTTATTTTTACTATTGATGTCAACATTATGCATTTTCTGAATCCCCCCTTGGTAATATTGAGCACTAACAACATTTTTTCAGCTAGCACATTCAGTATTTACGTATTACCTGTCAATCATGAAAGTTGGTGGAGATACCACCAGAGTAGCACCAGTCATTCCTGTATAATTCTGAGGCACAGTCTATCTGCAACTCTAACAATAAACTGTTCATCTATCTCTGTGCAATCCACCAAATAATCAGTGAGGTGGAAGTACTCTACTCACTTCTTTTTTCACTGCTTCAATAAAAGGCTTTCATTAATTTCTACTATTTTATTAGTCTCTCCAATTTTCCTGAAGCTCTGCTTCAAACACTATGAACTTGTGGTAGGTGATTGTTCCGATCTATTGCTGTTTGTCGGCCATATCCAGCAACAGATGTTATTTTGACCATCTGTAAATTAACCAGAGTGCAGTCACAAATGTAGTTTTACAGCCCTCAAACTCCCCCCCCCAAAAAAAATGCAAATAGAAATACAGCAGTAACAGTTTATATGTATTCTAGTTTGTAAGAACAACAGGTGGCCTATCAGTCAAAGTGTAGCTATTAGGAGTGTGTTGTAATGTCACGCTTGTCCATAATTGGCATAAAATTGCACTGTGTGGCTACAGTTTTATAGTCAACAGGATAATATATATAAATACTGCACATTCTTCTATAACCTTAAAATTAACTTCTTTGCACTGTAAAACCTTCAGATTCAGACAGTTAACCTCTAGAAATAAGAATAATAGCATTAACAAATTGCATTCAAATTTTGTTTATTAAAATTTTTTAAATTTTCTCCTCAATACAGAACCACTTTTGCAATATGTAAGAATAACAGACTTGTGAGTCGGTGATGATTCATTGGTTTTAGTAACACAGCTGATTGTACTGGTACACTTAGGAGAATCTATTGAAAAGGTTTTTTTTATAGATTTATTCATTTGTTTGGTCATCAAAGCATTAGAGGAATGTATTCAACTTTTATTGTTAAAGTTTAATTTCAAGCATATAATTATATTGTTGTGTGCGTAAGGGTTCATAATGGATTGAATGCACAAGTCGATAAAAAGTTAATAAAATTTATTCTTAACCCAAGAAATAAAACAAAATGCTGAAATTTCCTCAGAGATATTCGTACAATATCACAATATCTCACAGTAGTTGAATTTTAAACTACAAAAATATAAATAGAACTCAATTCAAAACACAGAGAAAGCTAATCCGATCTCACTGCGAATTCGCTGCAATCAACAAGAACTAAATAAACAACTCATAAGCTCTCTGAATTGAGATGTTTTTCTCCAGCTTTTATTAACTCTTTAATCATGCACAAGAACATTCTAGTATTTTCTCAATTTTTCTGGAGAGCAGAAGTGTGCAATTATGAGATATCTATTTATTAAATGTGCGTGATCCTGTATTTTAACTTTTCCGGCGTATCTTTCTCTTCAAATAAATCTCGTGCTGCATTGCAAGGGAATATAAAACAATTTTAATTATAATTCTTCTAAAAATAGCAAATTAAATACAAATTCTGTAACAATGATATAAACAGAAACTGAAGATATTTGTTCTTTTTCTATTATTACAATTTTGATGATAAAGTAATAAATATTATTTTGTAATTAATATATTTAAATTAAAATATATACTATTTTTATGTATTAAAACTCATTTAAATTAATATCTATTAATCTAAACATTTTAAATCTTAATTTGTGCCAGTAATTGGTATTTTCTGCCAGTTTAACCAGTGTCGGCTCGCAGCAGGGCAAACTGCTAGTTCTCTTTGCAAGTATTAGCTGAATCCCCCCCCCGGGACAGGGAGTCATATTTCATGTAATGGTAAAAATCTAATTTTTCATGAAAATTGTAGCATACAGAAAGATGATGCTTAATGATGAGGGGTGATTCTTTTAATGTATTTGATATAATTTTTAAATACATTTAATTTTTATGGCATTTACAGCACTATTTTAGTAAAAGTTGTTTTTATTGCCATGTTTGGCTTTTTCCTTTTTTATGAGGGCATATTGAATGTATTTCATGTGTCAAATTTATACAGGCTTTTTTTTTAATATAGAGAAACATAAGAATAATCCTCTATATTGTATTGTTTTGCATGATGATTATTTAATTTTTTATTAATATATAATTGTATATAATTGGATAATGCTGTGTATATAAATAGTTTTTTTAATATTTATAGCAAATCAATCTAGGCAAATGCAAAGTACACGGCGTCAGCCACCTCCTCCTCCTCCTCAAACTGGAACTGGTGTGTCTGATGGAATACGAAACCAGCCAGTTCTACATATTCAGTTAGAGTCTGGAATATTTTCAAGCAATACTGCTCATTGTTAATTTGTTTTGATCTTAGAATTTCTCGTGTTGTATGAATTATGTTGAAATTTTTGCAGATTACTGAAATAGAAGAAACTTAACTTGTACATATATAAAGACTGACTTCTATATTGTTAACCACATGTATGTCTTGCACAATTTGTAATATTTAATAGATGGATATATAAGCGACACATAAAAAATGTTTTAACTTAGTTGCAAAGTATCAGAATTTGCAAGTTGTGATATTTTGGACTTGGTTGTTTGTTTTGTGCTCAAGGCATCGTGTGGTTAATGTCTTGTAACTATGTTTGTCTTGTAGAATATTTTTTGATTCATGGCAAGGATATTTTAAGCGGTACTGTTATGTAAAATGATCAATATATCAGCACTTGTAAAAAATTGTTAGTGATATTTAAGAGGAAATACTTTTTGAAAAAAAAATATATTTCTAATCCTTGTAAAAGAATCTGTATCAATTGCATATTGATCTATTTAATTCTTACAGATTCTTATGCTTGATATTTTTAATACTCATCTGCTTTGATTGTAGTCAAATTAAAATAATTTCTTACTAAAAATGTATGTGGTTGTTTTTTTTTAATTCTTATTATTATTTTGAAGTTCGGTAATTTTAGCACAAGCAGTATAACCATACATTAAACACTTCAGAACAGGCAAGGAAAGATGTACAGATTCTTTTTTTGGATGACTAAATTTTGTGCCCTAATTTCCAAAAGTGGTGCAAATATAGAAGCAAGGGAGGAATTACCAGATAGAAATTAAGTCATTTTAGAGATGGACCACTGTTTACTGAAGTCTATTTGTGTGTGTGAGAGGATTTGCCAAAATGGAGAACAAAGAGTTACATCTGAGCCATGTCATCTGCCACATGAGTTTTAAAAAGAGTAAATGTTGGAATCATTATAAAAAACATTTGAAGTTTACTTCTGCTCCGAATGCAATAACAGATTTCAAAACAGTGACTTTAACTTGTATGATAAATTCACACTTCAAACAGCCTTCACATTCTTCATTACAGACTGAAGAAATTATTGAGATTTAAAATTGACTTTTACGTTTTGCTTGTTAGGTAAGATTGGATTCACTTCTAAGCTCAATACATGGGTGTTACATTTTTTGACATAAGTTACAAAAAACTGTTTGTATATTGAATCATAGCAAACAATGAAATGGTCCTGTGCAAAAACATTAATTGAAAAAGGAGCTGAAAACAAAAGAGTGAAAATGTAGAGAAATAATTTTCTTCTAGTTTAGTAGTTTTAGGTAAAAAATCACTGGACAAGCACTCCAACCAACTTGCCAAACTAAGTACAGAAATCTTCAAATTTCAAAAATAATCTGGTTTTGGCTACTGAAAAGGGCTGATCATCCATCATTACAATCCTGCATGTTGCTATAAAAATTGAAGTTAAAATGAAAATTTTGCTATCACCATATTCACCAGACCTTTCAGGTTTTTATCTGTTCCGTTTCCTACACAAGTTTTAGCGGCAAGCAGTATGATCCCATTGAAGCTACCAAAAACTATCTCATAACTTTCTGTGTAGAAAACAGCATAGTTTCTTTGAAAGCAGAAGGGATAACTTGTAAAATATCGGAAGATAGGTATGATATCACATTTCTACAACTGCCAACCTTGAAATATGGAAAACCTGTGAAAATTTCACATAAAAATTGAGAAGTTTCATTTTGGCAATGCCATTTGGAAAGAACTGAAAATGTGTAAATTTGCTTTATAATGTACAATTTAGATTATTAAACTATTTATAATTTTATTTTTAAATGTAATATATGTTAATATAATTATGTTAAATTATGTTCTTTCATTAAGTTTCTTATACTTTTATATTGAAAAAAACCTGAGTAGAGAAGGGAAACTTATTATTCGTGTATTTTTAAATGTGATATATATGAAAATAATATACGTATTTTATGATAAACTTAGTAAGGTACCATACTTTCATGAAAAACAACATTCAACATAAATATTAACACTGCTTGAATCTTCCTAAATTTCTACAATAAATTAAGACAATTCAGATCAAATGAAATTCAGCAAGAAATATTATGGTTAAAATCATTTGGGGTAAAGGCTAGGGAAATTTGTATGTTTTAAGTTTTATTAATGTAATAAACTTCATTAATGTGGGAGAAATATTTTTCTTTTTTAAGGGTAAAAATTAAAAACAGATTAAGTGGACCTGGAGACTGGAATATATGATGAAAATTCCGAGTCTCTCAGTAAAACTGCTATATCATGTGGAAAGAATTTTTCTTAACAAAGGATCTAAACTTACAATAAATATAAGAAGATAACAATCATGTCCTGTATCATCTGATTTGGTATCATATGTACTTAAATGATTTATTAAAAATACAGCATTTTTAAAACACATTAGCTTAGACCAACATATGGTAAATATAAGCTTTTATGTGTATATTTTGGACCAGTGTAACATACAGGGAGAATGAGCATGGTCCATATATAATAAGCTGTATGGAGGTTCTTGCTAGCCATTTCTTAAAATTGTTGCTGATATGTGAACTCCTTGTTCTTTTTGTTTGTATTTAAAAAGTACTGCTGAATGCACATATGTCCATATAATTAATAGGTTTTTCCTTTGATGAAGCTAGTGTAATGTACAACTCATTGTTTTTAATTATAAGATTCAAAATGAAATATAGTTTGAAATTTTTTTAATGTGCTTTTTATTACCAGTTGCTCTAAAATCGGCCAGAATTAAGTGACTTCGAGTAAAGGTCTACATTTTTTATCATAAATGCAAATGAAGCAGGACAAAAACAGAAAAATTACACCCAAAATCCATTTTGTTTTATGATTTTTTACTGTCAGGTAGGAAATTCTTTTTTAAAAAGTCATTTAGGTTTTTTCCATAAAGAAGTTGTCAAGGTGCTCTTTGATATTCTTTAAGACTAACTTAAAGAGAGAAAAAAAAATGAAAAGAAAAGGTATGGTGACTATGACAGATGGATAGAACATCCCAGTCATATTCAGTATGCCCTTATCTAACATTCATTGAAATGTGAAGCCAAACGTTGTCCTGATGGAAGTTAGCACTTCTCAAGATTGGTCTTTTAGGCATTTTTCTTCGATTCCTGTTCTAAAACTGCAATCTTGGGAGACAGTTTTTCTGATTTGGTGGCAACAATTCATAATATATAATTCTTTTTTAGTCCTACCGTACACAAAGCATTTCTTCTTTGGAATGCAGCCTTCCCGTCAATGTTACTAAAGTTTGTTTGGCGTATTCTGTAATATTTTTCTTCTGACATTGTAGTAGGCACTTCTTATCTCCAGAAATAACCATTTCAAAAGAAGCTTACTTTATTTAATTTCAGTTAAGAATCAAATGTCAAAACATGTTCTGAACTGTCAAAGTATGGGATACCTATACATTGTAACAACTTATGTATCCAGTCAATATCAAATGATACTCAGAATATTTAGGTCTCAATTCCTAAACTGTATAACATGGATTTTTAAAGAGAGCTTCTTTTAAAAGGTTTTTGTTTACAAAGCATAGTCGTTTAGAGTGAGCAGCTAAAATTTTCATGTTTGAATTTCTCAAACCATCTAAAAAAGCAGCATCTACATAGAGCACAGATTCTACCAACAGTCGATCATCCCCCCCATTTAAAATAAAATAACCATATTATATACAGCAAACAAACTATTGGGTTCTCCAATTCTTAGCAGTGTACTGAAAAGAAATTTATGCTGAGTGAGCAAAGACCAGTGACCACTGTTCATCAATAGTAACAAAATAAGCAGAAAGAAATGTGCTTCGATTTGAAAAGCTGCAATCTGGATTACTCAACATTAAAAATAATCCGAGTGTTTAAATTATAATGAGCAACATGCAGTTAATGAATACCTCTTGAGGGACTATGTCGTTTACAAATATTTGTTTTCGAAACAATAAATGTAAGTTTTCTTTTCTAAACTAACTGAAATTATCATATTCAGTATTTAAAAAAAAAAGCTCAAATGGACTGAAAGAATGGCTTTGCATTGTTTCACTTTTCATTTGAATCTACTGCCATTCAGAATAATGTCAGGTATTTCATGTTTAATCTGTTATTAACAAACTAAACTATAAGCAATAGATGCAGTTCTTAAAAATATTTTACTTTTGAATCATCGATTTAAATGAAAATTCATTTAATTCATGATATAAATAATTAAAAACATTGAATATTTTTATAGAATTAGATTACATATTTTTCCACTTTTTAAATTTAGTCTTAATGCATATTCAGCTAATGTTCTGTAAAACAGATTCCCATTCCATCTAGTCCATGTCTATCAATAACCAACCTGTGATTTTTCAAATATAAAACTGAGTTTGTATATGCATTGGATGCAGCTACTTAAATATTTTAGAATTTAATAAAAATATTGCATGAATGTATTTAAGTTTTCATAACACACCATTTTCAATGCAGAATTTTTGTATTCTTGGGTTACATGTTACTTCACATTTTGTAGCTCACAGATTTGCTTTATGAGTGTAAATAGATCCTTCAAGGGATTGCTGCTGTTTCTTTAGATAAATGTTTCTTATTTTTGTAATCATACATTTTGATAAAGAATCCTCTGAAACTGTTCAATGTTCTTTTGGAATAATGTTGGAATATTAAAAACCCCTTGCTCACTACAAAAGACTAACATATAATGTACTTTAGTACTTATTAAATGTTACCATCGTCTTATTATACAAAATCTGACAACTTAACAATAAAATATATGTAGTGGAAACTATTCCAATATGATCAGGACTTTGGTCTTTTAAAAAGGTGTTAATTTAATAAATACCCTCATTGATAATGGTTATTTAATTATGTTCATAGAAATACTAGTCACGTTTAGAAATGACTATCCCAAGGGCCAGCCTCCACAGGACATATTGCTTACTGTATGTCACAAATACCTGTTTAATGCAGTATTTACTGTTATCACTGTATCTTGGAATATATCACCTATAGCTATGGAGGCAATTCTATAATGTAAGTTTTTATTCATAACACTTGTAATAACTAATTTTCTTTAGGAAAACAGTATCTAATATGTGTCTGTTCTTAATAAACAGTCTGCTCAGCTAAGGTTTAATGATTCAAAAATTAGCAAAACAACCAAAGTTTATTCATAAGACTCCTGGTTTTTCATCACCTTCCTGGTAGTTCTTTCACCATTTCTCCTGGTAGATCACTGAATCACTTTGTTTTTAATTTTTAGCCTTTGGTAAGGAAAACATTTCCTAGTAATGAAAGTTAATGAACTGTGCTAATTCAGTTTTCTACCTTTAGTGAGTCTAATTCAGTTTTCTACCTTTAGTGAGTAATGCAATTATTCTTTAAATTTTTTTTATCTGAATTGTGTTAATCTGTTAGAGATATCCATAGAACAAGTATCAAGCAGTGATTAATAATTAAATATTTAGATTTAATTTTGTTTTCCATGAATATATAGCACATTACGAAGTTTTTCCTCACCATAGCATGTACAAAGTAACTTTTTCTATTTTAAATAACTTTGAAAGCTAAAATTCTTTGCCTACTTGAGATTTCCTCATTGTAAAAGTTAACTTAATGAAATTAATTATCCCCAAAAACAATTTTGAGCTCCTTTTAAAATAACATCACCTTGCAATATGTAATCCTGTGTTTTTCATATTTCAATATTGTATAGATGCCAAACACAGTAGATTCTCATACAGTTCATGAATTATTCAGTGGTTATTTGAGAAGTATGTGTATATAAGAACTTTAAAAAATCATAAGTATATACAGAACTTAAGGAATCTACAAATCTTAATATTTTAAGAACATTACTTTGTGCATATAATGTAAAATAGCCACCAATGAAAAGAGAAAGAAAAGACTGAAATTGGAAATTAAACATTCCAACAGACAAGCTCCAATAGAAATAAGTAAAGCAAATTTTAATTGCTTAATTATTCAGCAGTATATTCATTGTTGCACAAGTTTCGGAGAACCTAGGAATAAAAACAGGCATGACACAGCATGTCTGCATAACATAATTTTCATACCACCTATTTTTGCTTAGGTGCACGTAAAAATATAGAAAAAGTGTCAATGTATAATATAAGTTCTTACAAGTTGAGGGTCAAAATGCAGATGTGATAGCTATAGAAAGAGATTATGTGAAAGTCTACCACAATTAAATATTCGTACTCAAAATTAGTGATGGTTTAGATCAGTAACTGCACTGAACTGCTGTTATGGCAAATTTTTAATTAGAAAAGCAACAGCAAAGAAATGAAATTTTAGTTTTATTCCTTACTATTTCAGGTTCCAAGTTCTTAGAAACATTATACAAGTTTTATCGACCTTTAAAATTAGTGATTTTAAACACAGAGGATATATTCCTGGTCTTAATTTAAGCAATCTGAACTTTTACTCATTTTTATCCCAGTATCTGGGCATACATGTAACAAAGAGCACACATAACTTCTGTAATTCCGTTAGAGGTTCGCAAAAATGGGTTATATTTTCAATGTATACAAATATAAGTTATATTGATTAGCTAAGGAGCCGAGAGGTTAACACTAGCAAAAAAATCACGTTTGAATCTCGGCGAACGGCTTTCCATGGAAACAAGCCAGTTTCCCGTAAAACTTTAAGGAAGCAACTCTTAGGTAAATAGCCCTCCAGTTGCTTTGCCTTCATAATTAACCCAATCTCAAATAATTTTTGAAGGTTTGAAAATGTTATTCAAAGAATTCAGATTTAACGTAACTATTACTGGGAAAATGGTTAAATGTAGAGCTGTCGATATGTGCACACCAGTTTGTCCTGAAATATAAAGTCTTCAGTAATTCACTTCTACAAATTAGTGTGATGCATGAATGTCGTGTTTCACATAATCATGGCGTTAACTCTGCAGCTAGTCAACATATGAATGCTGTTTCTTCTATGACGTAATGAGGTTTTAACAGGCAGTCAAGTAATTCAAAGACTGTCAAAGGCTTAATAAAGTGTATGGCTAACATACTTCCAAATCATAATATGAAATTCTGCATGACTAAATTTTATTAATCTGAATTTTGAGCCGTAAATCTCAATTGTTTCAGGTTTTATTAATTGCAAGCTTAAAAGCTTTTCCTCTTCATATCTACAGGTATACCGAGATTGATTTGCAGCAGTAGATGGAAAAGTACCACTAAACGATATGGCTAAAACCATGAGTAATTAATTTTACAGTATGGTTTACACATTATTGATACTCAGATGGCCGATATGCTCGTAAAGCCGGTAAAACGTCCGTACTCGATACCTGAAGCTGTACCAAAAATTCATGTCGGGGAGTTTGTTCGCGACTCAAATCTGCGCTTTCTGAAACCTGTTCCGCGTAAAATAGTTAAGGGTTAGCAAGAAATATCTACATCAAAAAGGAAAATTTTTTCCCGATTCGGTACTGTACTCTGTTAACTTCGATGGGGGGGGAGCGGTTGTGACCAACAGGAATGTAGCGGGTAACAATCGAAATAGTCTTTGGTTGTTCAGCCATACTCTGTTAAAGACGTCACATCAACATTTTTTTGGTTAGTTGTATTCGTAGTAAAACTATCAATTTTAAAAAATGGCGATTGACTTGCACTGCAAGGCTGTGCATGCAACACTGAACACTGGAGAACAACCAAGGGCAACATTTCAATTGTAACGGAGTAAAATCGGTGCAACTGCACACATTAGGGATGCAAGAAGTGTAGGATGTGTTCTGTTAAACAGAGTGCTAGCAAATATCTAATATTTCATTTTCGTGTTTTACTTTTTTTATAGTTCTTTATAATTGGTATTTTACTAGCTTCTCATTCTCTAATTCTAATTTTAACGCTTAAATGTGGTTACAAACAACTCACTTAAAATTTAGAATCTCGTACAGAATTTAGACTGATAAAGAGATGCAACAAAAAATTAGTTTAAAATGAGCTTTTTCTTGTTGAAGAGAAAAAAGGTCACCTTCCTGTCGGACATTAAATTCTCGTATGTACACCGAAAATCGGATCACGCAGATTTCACATATTGTTATACTAAACATTTTTAACATATACCTAATTATTAGAATTATTAGCTGCATACAATAGCTTTTGTCACAAGGGTCGTTGAAACGGTTGGGAAACGCTCATCAAAAACTGTTTCGTCACCTCAGTTTGGTATATTATGATGCACTGAATTCTTGTATGATAGCGCTGACTTGTATTAAGGTATTAAAATAATCGGATCAAAGCATTTTATGGGAGGTTCGGTCAGATTCTCCTAAGGCATGAGGTTGTGTTAATCTGTAAATATCCAGAACTGTTTATGTGTCAATAGAATATTTTCAGTAATTGCATATCATTTCAATATGAATTGTGGTTTTTAAAATGCTCATTTATATACTTATATCTTTTAAAATAAGAATTAATTTTGGTGAAAATTTTTATTACGAAATAATTCCTACGAAATTAAAATCGAAGTTTTTTTAATACTCATTCAAAACACAAAGAAATTAAATTTACCAAATTTTAATTGAATAGTTGAAGTTGCAGAATGAACTCATATGCACAAACTATTGTATTTAAGTTAATAGACTATTTCGAAACTAAATTTGGTAGTATTAGCACTGCTTTTAACCAGTCAAATCCCACCAGAAGTAGAAACCCAATTTTAGCGAACATTTGAAAAGAAGCATGTCCCTTTTCTAACAAAACTATTTGCAGCCAGTCTAAAATTAGAATGTTTACCATAATGCAAATTCTAGCCGTGACCAGTTAAGTTACTAAATGAACATTAAACAAACCTGACCTTCGTGAAGTTTGTAATTTGTTTTTGGGGTGCGGGGGAGGTTCTTGCAATATTTGAATCTTTATTCAAGAATTTATTTTCAGGCCATGACCAGATGTCGAAAGTTATTAGTTTACAAGTTTACAGACATGACAGGAACCAAGTCTTAAAACAGCCTTTGCAAAACAGCGTCTTAATGCTCCACTTTCTACAATATTAATTGAGACTGGGGACGCTCAAGGTTAGAACAGACTTGAGCAAATTAGTATTCCGTTGAAGAATGAGGAATTGGTTAAAAACTGTTTGTATGCCTAGCTCAGACAAACAGAAAACGTCTTGCATTATTTAATTAAACTTTATTCTCAGAATGAAATTACAGTAAAATATACTCGTTAAATTACCCAGCTCACAAAAGATCTGCTTCAGGTAATTACAGCAACTCGTGTTGATCCAGAAGCATGCATTTAGAAGATTATCCAAAACCAGCTATGGGATGAATGTTTACCCGGTGATGATGTTAAACCACAACACCAAGGTACATTCATCTTGAGCTAGTATGGTTGAGAACGGGAATTGATCACTTAGGAAAGGTCATCTCCATCTGTCCAGGACCTAGAAATGAGAAAAACCAATTAACTTTCAATTTTTTGGTAAATGTTAAATGCTATGTTTACAAGATCATTTTAATACACCACTCTACAGATAGCGATTTGCGAAGCCTACAACTTAATCGGACGATATATTCACGATTTTCATAGAAATTAAAATTTTGTCAACATTCATAAAATGTTCAAAGTATCATTTAACCTTACGATCATTTTCCAGGATTATCTATTCAGTGTAATGCTGTTGAGAAAATATGTAGGCCCGCATAGTTGTGTAGTCCCGAGTATCAAAAACTGAATTAGTTATGTTAAAACGCTCTAGTAAAATTCTGAGAACTGGCTCCTTTTAAATTTCAGTGTTGGCAAAGAATAATGTAAGCATGACAAAACCCTGATATAGACATTAGCTTTTCGCGTAACTTTAAAGTATTAGATTATGCAAACGAACAGGTATTGATACACCAGTAGAAGGAAAGTTATGGTTCACAGAATGTGGAATTGTGGTAATGCGTCATTAAGTAGGCAAATTTACCTGAAGGAATCCCCGACCCAAAAGATGCAGTTTTGTAATATAAGAATCTGTGCGTAGTATGGAGGCCAGTGGTTTCAAAACATATTACTATAATAGAAACTTGCAGTATTTGCCCCTTCTTAAGCAAAAACCTGACGATAAACCCAAAAGTTAAATATAGGGGATAACAGAGCGAAAGCAAGTGCATAATATAAAAATTAATTTAACTTTAATGTCATGAACTTCATGTGCAAGAGATTATGTTCGGACTGCTGGAAATTTAGTTGTTACGGAATCGTTAAGAGATTGTTGCTCTAAAGATAGATAGATGGCTTTTGTTGATGTTGCGTATTGAAAATGAACCTATTACACTGTGCTGAAGAGTATTAAAATACTATATTTTAAAACTCGTTAAAAAAAGTTTAATTTTTAACAAACCGCTTATTAAGCAAGATATGAAAAATTTCTGTAAACGGAAATTGTGGCAACTTGTTCGAGCATTATTTCACCTACCAATTTGTGAATAACTAAATTTCTATTAGTTTCGAAGCTTATTTCCAAAAAGATGGTCCAAAAACCAATGGCAATAACCAAGTCAGGAATGATTTCAAATCTTTGCCAAATCAGAATGTACAGCCTACAAGTTTTTATTTCAGAAATTTAGAATGGTCTAGAAATGGGAGCATTCTCTCCCCAAGATTAGTTTCTATAGGAGTTTTGCTGGCCTATATTTTGGAATAAACTCTGAGTGTTTTATTTTCATCAAGTTAATCTTTGGTTTCGCTTTATTGGAGTCCGTCATTTTTTAATTAAACCGAGCGGCAAGTCACTAATTTAAAATCATTCCAAAACATGCACTTTAGATAGCCAAGGAACTTCCGCGCATTTTAGACTACTTTGCTATAAAAAATCGCCTGCACGGTAAAAATTAACTGCTACATTTTCTAAAGTGTCAATTATCTACTTGACAATATTGTTTTCGTACAAAATGGCTCTTTCAAAGAAGTAAAGACGGAAGGCTGTGGGGCGAAGAAAAGTAATTCGCATTTAGTTATTAAAAATAATATGGAAGCCATTACTTCGGTGTCTAAAGCAACCACAGATTAAATTAACCTTTAAGTATTAGTTATACTCTAATGAGACTTTTGCCGACGAATATACAACTTATCCATTCGGTACAGCTTGTTCCAAGAAAGCCAGATAGACTCGTTGTCGTCCTACCATAGCTGGTGCACTGGGGAGGATGGCTTTTAAATCGTAAAGTATTTAATTCATTAAGCATTGTTTCACGTTCCTTACCTGAAAGAAAATTTTACTTATCTCACATAAGCCAAAAGTAAAGCTTCGTGTATTGAGGTTGACTAGTAGAGAATTCATAAGTACAAGAATTTTACATGCACCGACGCATTTCTTCAATCCTATGCAACGCATTATTCTCAGTGGAATTCCGAAACAAAACTGATTTATGCAGCACGGTGTATATTACTTCATATAGTTGTAACCTTTCAGACTTGGAAATCGAGAAATATTGCCAGAAGCACTAGGCCACCTCCATGTCTTAGTTGTCTGTCCTTGACGGTTCAAGACAAGGATCCCCAATTTAAGAGTCTCCCAAGAGCACATTCTGGAATATGTTCTACAACGGGCACCATTTGCTTTTTCAAGGTGAATTGTTGGATAGAGTTGATAATACAGGCATATAAAGAGATCGGTCGCATTTCGCTGGTATGTGTTCAGACACAATTTCTATTTCATTAAAAACAGAAAACTTTCAAATTTATTGAACAATTTTATTGTAATCGTACACGTTAAACAATCGGCGGGCGCCATGGTACCCGCGGGCATAGGGTGGGATCTTCTGATTTAAGAGTTTCGTTGGTATGGTTACCTTTTTTGCCGCTATGGGTACTTGTCAAATGATTCCGAAGATTCATTAGATAAATTTTATTGTACAGAAGGCACATTGGTAAAGTACTATATCTTGGTAACAAAATAAAGCCATATTTTAAAATACAGAAACTTGTTGAATGTCTTTACTCATGACGTAGAAATTACTTCCAGTTTATTCCTTCCAGTCCTCGTGACAAAAACTGCTTCATTTTAACCTCACAATAACTGAAAATTTTTGACAGTATTATATTAAAACATTTGTGGACCCCGACATTGTCCGCATACCCTCTGATGTTTCCACAGACCCCTTCAGCGATGGGGACCCTGGCTGTGCGTTAATAGCCAGTTTTAGGCTTTTGTGACCAAGGTTGGTCTATATTGTTAAAATCGGAACAAAAGTCCATGTTAGAACGTTTAGTATCAGTTTTATTGGTGGGTATGTTTTCCGGCTTCTATTCCAGGCTAAGCTCAAGATGTTTTTTGCTTCTATACAAAATGGCATAAATAACTATTCTGTATAGTACAAAGTTCTGAGCAAATTGTACTCATACACGTCCTCTAATCGAACTTTACAATCTATAAACTTCTGTGATATATTTGTTTAAAAATTTATGAAATGCGGACTGATTATCTTAAATTCAGTGAATTCTGCATATGAAAACTTGACCTTGAATTCCAGCTCCGACAATCTTTTATATTGTTGTGTTCAAAATTAAATTAATCGTAGTGCAGTGGTGGGAATGAATTGTAAGCGGTAGGAACTGAGGCTTAACGCCTTCGGTACTGAAAACCTAGTTTTTGATGAGCTAAAATCCTTAAGATAGCAAATTAAGTAAGGAAAGGATATAATTGGCTTAAAATAGAACTACGAGGTGACATTACCCCAAAACAGACCAACTTGCCGCTGGTGATTTCTTAAGTCGCAATTTCGCTGAAGGGGATCAATATCGGAAATATAGTTTGCTTATTTTTCGTACCAAACATCGTAAGCTCATCGTCCCAGCATAAATGCTCTATGAATTCTGTAAAAGATGCACACAGCAATACTTTAGTATTGTTCTCTGAATGCGGGATATTACGTGATATTACTACGGCCGCTAGTATTTTATTATTCCGAACGATTTTAAGTCCCTTTTTAACACCAAGTACACATTCGAACTCATTCTGCTGAGGATAATTCTCGTTCGCCGAAAGATCTAGTTGCCTAAAAGCTGCTCAAATAATTTCAGACGCACCAAAACGCTAATTTTCTTTAATGCACTATTCTTATTCGCGCAAAACCACCACTTCCCATTTTATGTGCGGGGAATTTTATGTGTTTCGTAGTTAAGTGCACACAGCATATTTCAATTTCTCATTTCAAAAACAAGACGATAACCGATACAACGAAACAGATTCTGCGCCAAATAGCTTTGTCAGATAAATTCACCCGAATTTACGATCTCAAAACAGCTCAACAGCAATTTGTGCGCATTAAATTTTCTATTCAGTTCTTGCACAATTCTACATATTCCTTTCACTTTAAAACGCCATGGTCAGCAGTTTGTTGCACTGTGACGGTGAAGATTTACTAGGTTCTTAATTACACGCATCTATTCTTTAACCCATGGGAAAAGTAATTCAAGTATATCAGAAACTACTCAATAGCACGAAATAAACACCTTTTGTCTTAGCTTACAGACGTTTCCCTCATTGTTATTACCATTCTTTTGGTATTCTTATGTATTATAGAAAGGGGTTCTAAATTCTACCTTAACCCAAATACTTCCACCAAGTTGCTACTGAAATTTGATTTTCGCGTTATTATTACTTCAGTTTTATCATTTAGGATGATATCGTCCATTATGCATAAGCCCATGATCGAATACGATGTGGATATTTTCTCCCTCCCACAGTTATGTCTCCGGTGCCTAAACAGTAAAGATACCTTACGAAGACGAATGCCTACAAAATAAAAGCTTCGCCATGACAAATGTAGAACTAAAGTACCAATTCTGACCAATCCCATATTTGTAATCCTAAAACCAAAGAAATCAAGTTAATGTTGAATGTAAAACCGAGGCTTAACAAATCCGGCAATTTCTGATAGAGAATTGCAGTACGGGATTTCACTTCGTTGATACATACATTAGAGCTTTGTTTTTAAAGTTCAGGCACACCTGTAAAAAATTAATGTTTTAGACGATGACAAAACTAATTGTAAAAACCTTAATATTGGACGCAATCATGCGAGGACTTCCTAAGCACATTAACGTTAAACAAGGGAAATACGGAAAATTTCATTATGGCAAAGCATACGAGGTCTCCAAGAGAGGAGATGCTTTCGTGGAGGAATAGCTAGTATACACGTTACAGTGCGTAAAAACCACGAAAACTCCTATTCAGCCGAACCGTTCGGCCGCTGGTAAGCGACACGGGGGAAAAGGAGCTGTCAAAATTACTGTGGCTCTATGCAAATTTTACTTTATGATTAGTACTAAGGAATAATGTGCGAAGGTGATAACCTGCTGCGCGAAGAGTTTAAATGTACTTGACACAATAAAAGGTATATCGTTATATACTAAATAAGTACGGGAAATTATATACCTACGCGAATTCTTTTATTCTATATGTAGTATCAATGAGTTTTTCTTAAAAGGCACACCTCACCGTATATGCGTAACGCAAGTTGTTTTCCCCGTTTGAGTTACTAAGGTATTTTTCTAAGCATAATTAAAATCTTGCGTGCACGTACCCAGTCACAAGACTTGGGGCAGTTCCGAGTGATTAGATAGAAATCTACATTTTACTGAAGGCAAGGTATACTGTATGTATACATGTGTTCATACTTAACAATTAAACAATGGGGATACCGTAGCATTGAAAACTTGAGTAAGGATTAATGCTTCACCTAACATACGGATTAAGATAATCCAATCATACTGCTTATGTTGTTACCCATAGGCCAATTTAAGTAATAACTTGCAGTTACAGCCGAGTTCTACTGCATATACTCATTTGCAGAAACAGCTTTAGGGAAATACAAAAGTGAACCTTGTGCAAACCCTACACTAATTACAAAGGAAGTCAAACTGATGTAGAAATAAAGTGAAGTATTTAGAATTTTAAAATGTATACCCCCTAGTGTTTTCATTATTACTTTCATTTTCACGTAAGAGAATTAAGTTTTTCTGTAAACAAATATTCATGTCAGATTTGCTACTTTATGAATTATTTTTTAAGAAAGCAATGTCACAATTAAAACTGACAGCAGGTTGCAACTAAATAGACTACTCTTATACTATAATTCCATCCTCAACTGTAATGTTCCTATTATCAATAATTCTAGTTGCCAACTCCAACTACGTAAGTTACTTCGATAATTTCCCACAAAATTAACGCCCCAAGAACTTAGATTTCATAGTACATAAAGGTACGAAATCGAAATTTAACATGAAATTAGAATTCATGTCTCATAGAACTAAACTTTTCCAAAAAAAAAACCAGTTTCCATGTCATTAAGAAGGCTCGAATTTGCGTTTATTGTCGCAAATTTATGCATTGCCCCCAGTAAAAGTCTCCCGTCTCCAGCTTCCTTAACTGAACATTATGAAATATTGAAAACGAAGTGTTCAAGGGTAGTTTTTTTGTCCTACACACCCCTTTCACTATTGCTATTAATTTCCAATCCTTTCAAAATTAGGAAAAATTACTTTATTGCGTGTGTTATATTTTAATGAGATTTTGTAAATGAACGTAAATAAAAGGCCAACTGCATCCTCCAATGAAACTAAAATTCCCTTTGGTCTCTGATCCATGAGCAAAGAAAATGTTATAAATTCTAAAGGATCGTCAACTATGAAAGCCCCTACCTAAGCGACAAGGAAGTTCCATTTGGTATGAAGTGCTGTAATTAAATATTTCATGAGCCTACAAAAGCATTCATATGCAATGTTATAAAACTATGCGATTGAAATTCAATATATTAATTTTGACACGTTATCCGAATGCATTTGACTTTACAGATGGGGCAGTTACTCTCATATTTTCAACCTATGCTAAAACATTAGTCTGTATATATATATATATATAGTTTACGAAAGCAGTGTTTCCAGTACTGTTTATTGTGCTATGTTTACCATTTATGCTATTCTCTAGTGAAACACTGCCCATCCTCGCTTTTGAGCAATAAAATTAGAAGTGGAGGAATAAGCAATTAACACGGTATTCTAGAAGCTGCGGGATAGCAGTCTTTCTAGAACCTTTCTTTACTTATGCAATTGAAATATTTCCTAAACTTAATGCTTTTGGTAAAATTTCTACTATGAATATTATCTTAATCTTTATTCATTTCACATTTCCTTAAGCATTTGAGTTCCCATTTTCCCACAAGATGGCGCAACCAGCTCTGCATAAAGACTAAATCGTGCTGCCTTGATAACGACTGTAAACCAGCTAAACTGAGTAATTAGTAGGTAACACAATACTTACCCAATATGCTT
Organism: Stegodyphus mimosarum; assembly: GCA_000611955.2. Taxonomy (NCBI): domain Eukaryota; kingdom Metazoa; phylum Arthropoda; class Arachnida; order Araneae; family Eresidae; genus Stegodyphus; species Stegodyphus mimosarum. The sequence goes on from KK112866.1 coordinate 136,200, forward strand.
TTTAACACATTCTGTTGCAAAATTAAAAATGCAATTTTATAAGAACCCCACTATCGAAGTTTTATTTAATTTTATAAATCAGTTAAATTGTATTTAATTCTATAATTCAGTTTATTTAATTTTATAATTCAGTTTACCGTACTGTAACAAGAAATTCGAAATTACCCGTTTTGACGCATTGCATTACTTTCAACCGTAACATGTTCCGATACTTTATATAGCGCTTTTCTATTGCCGGCCTTTTATATTTTAAAAGGCTTCGGCTTGTAGACAAATTCCATTTGCTTTTATTTCCAATGCACAGGTTGTTTATTATAAATGTAGGATTTGTGTTCGTATAGAAGATTTAGTTGTATCTTGCCTTGTAAGAGTACTCGTGCGCGTAGTTTGATTTGCTGTACTGCTACAGAAGGATGAAAGATTTTGTACGCGACGCTAAATGAACGCATAGTTGAGTACGCAATTTATTGAATACATGAACGTGTGTTTTAAATATTCATGACAAAGATATTACAGGTTATTACCATTTCGAATTTCGTGCACGAGTCTTCAGATAACATAACTTGTCAATTAAGCCACACTTATTTATTACATTCAAGTTTATTTCATGATTCAACTTCTAGAATTAATCCTTAAGACTTTCGCAAATCGAAATTTTAGCGAGTGTATACCGACTACACTGCCAGTTGTTTTACCATCATTTTCTGCATTTCAGCTGGCCCTCTTCCGGGTTTTATAAATAACGCTTAATTACTACAAATTAAGACGAATGGTGCAGTCTAGCTTTCTTTAAGGGCTTAATCCACAAAACAGCCGGCATAAATTTATAATCATTTAATAGAAAAGAGGAAAATACAAGTGTATGGAAAGCAGTGGAGCTGATCTGCTATCGTTCTATTGCACTTGTTCCAATTAATGACGAAGAGTTTCATTCTAAAAATTCTTACTATCCTATAGTGAACTTAAGAAAAATAAAATTTATTCAAACTGCACGGCCTACGGAATACGTTCGATTATATTTAAAATTATTACACAATTGCTAATAATTAAATTTTTGCTTAATACACGGTATTATTCAAACATTATTAGCGTGTATTGTACATCTTAATGAATTGCAACTCAGACATTAAATTGTATCGTGCATCTTAAGTTTAGAAAGCTTTTAGAAGAGGCTAACTTGCCAGCTCAACATTAAAAACCGGTCGTTTGTCAGTTTCCGAAAATCTACCGATAGATGGCGCCACTCGCATTGTTCCAACGAAATTCAAACTTTCCATTGAAAAGTTTGACCGTGTCACGTGATACTTGCCTGTTACTCCAGCTACGACAGTACTGAACCTATTAATAAACAGATAAATACAGTGTTGTATTCAAATACATGTCAATGTGATGCAGTAAGTGTCTATGTAAAATCTTAAAACAATACACTGGTTGTTTTATTTTTGTTACCCATTTGTATTTTTACAATCGCTCGTACTCCAAATGAGAACAGATTTTAAATAAGTTTAATGGTTCAGTCAGAACATTTATTCCCAATTAAGTGAGCATACCTATGTAGATTTAAAAATCTTGTGTAAATGCATAAGTGTAAGAAGTTCATTGTAGTCAAATCATTTAAAGACTGAACGCTCTATTTTAATGAAATAATTCATGAATTTTCAATGAGTAATCTTACTCTTAAAGTCACATTTATTGTTACCTCGTAAAATAGTCAATTACTTTGTATAAAACAACCGCACCCGATGCTCCAAAAAGTAATTCATAGTGTTATGAAAAGTGTAAAATGCAAAGTAATTGTGTGATGTGAATGTGTTGAACAGATATTTGAATAAACAAGAATGAACTTTATTTAAAACATTCTTCTTTAAGACTTACCTTATTTAAGCATACGTTCGTTAATAACAGTACCAATTATTTAAATATTAACTCAAGTTATAGGACCATTTTGGTCAGTTGATATTAACTGAATAACAGCGTAGTGGCACCGGCTTTCCTAGTGGCAAGGTGCCAAATCTTACGTCAACGATTACAAAAGAATTTTCCATTTACATAATTAAGTGGTTATATTTAAAATAATGCATACAATTAAAAGATAACTAGTGTTTATAACCAACATACCAACTTACTGATCATTTACTAAAATTCACAAAATTTGCTATATCATTGGAGATTCCACAGACATCTCGTAGAATTCATAAAATGGCAAACTAGTATTTCGCCGAAGTTTTTCGTACTCCTGAGCAGGACATCCAAGTCGTCGGCGGGAATCAATCGCAGTACTTACGTAACAGATAAGAGCACAGGTATTCATCCACTGATGAGGAAAGTCGAAAATAACCCCGAATGTGGATGAGTGTGGATCTAGTCATGAATATAAAAAACACAGGACTATGATCCCACTCACCCACACATCGCAAGGCCAGCAACAGGTACCGTATCCAAAGTTGAATTTCTCTCGGCTTGGCAGAAACGTCTCGTCTCAAATCACAGCAGCACCGTCAAGGAAAGTTTAGTCAGTCAAGATGGCGGCCAGAGTGCATCGCCACTGTCCCGCCACAAACACTTTTCTCGGCGAATGGTCGGCCAATAAGGAGGGGCCGTCAGTATTTAAAAAAAACCTGATTCTCGCGGCGACCGTGGTATGCGGCTCTAGAACCCCGCGGGCCATTTTCTCCTTCCACAACCGCCCGGCCAAGAATGTGCGATTGAGGCTCGCGAAGAGCGCCACCGACCGGCGACCGAAGTGGCGCCAATTGAATTCAACTGCTTTAGTGAAGCATTCACGCATGCGCCAACTAGGGACATGTGACATCGCAGCCTTTTCTCTCTAGGTCGAAACTGAGCGAAAGCGCTGCCGCTGAAGTTCAAACTCAGTCTATCGGCTGTTCTGGGCGGGGTGAGCAAGTAAAACTTTCTGAACTGCAGCGTTCAGATACGGGACAGTTGTCAAAACTTAGGATAAAGTTCAAGATATGTTGGAGGATCGCCGAACGATCTTAAGAACAATAGTTTCCGAATGTTCGTGAAGAGCAGGTTTACTTACGAACAGAAAACGCGATCTTAATGCGTTCATTCGTTGAAAGTCTGCGGCCGGAGACGCTAGCCTCGCTTGCCAGGTCCGCGCGCGCTTGGGGCCCGAAAAGAGCGCCTATGATTGGCGTAAGGTTCGAACGGGACCCTTGTCGAGGGTATGGGAAAGTCGTGTCTACTCCTCCTCCCCCAAACCGGTTCTCTGCCGCACAATGCTCACTCGACGGGTTTCTGCGCTCCGTTGAATGGCCCCACGCTTAATGGGGGAGCGCTTATTTTTTTGCAATCATCCAAGGATTATTAAAATCTACCTATGCCAATGCGAGAAAGCTTTCTACGCTTGACTTGATTCGTAAGGAAAAGTTAAATGGCATCGCTTACGAAATTTCTTGAAAACGTGGTTCTATAATTTTACACCTAACTTAATAGAACATACTGTCATCACTTTGTTGAATAAATGCTGGGGCTTGAAATTTTAATAAAAACATGCAAAATCTGCAGTAGATTAATAAAATCCATCAAGAAAAATAAAAATAATTTATGTTATACATAGAATTCCGCTCCGAAATCCCTGTAACACTTGTATTAATTCGATACAGTCATTGTAAAGAACGTCGATGCAATTTGAAGGGTTTGCGGGAGGTAGCTTTTGTCCATTTTAAAATTAACTAAATTTAAAATAACGTGCTTTGATTTTGGTATTCTTCGGTATACTTTTTCTATTAGTTTTGAAATGTTGCGCAAGAGGTTTAATAGTTTTTTACGACATAATTATCTTAAAGGTACTGCAGAGTCCCTCAAAATTCAAAACGGCGGTTGAAACTGAAAGTAATTAAACTTATTGCTACAACAAATTCTTCATCCAATCTGGACCAACTTCGAATAAACGGAAAATTATTCTCCAAAACCAAAAGTATTAATTTATTCGGAATAAATAGATAGTTTATTTTTAGTGCAATTTAAATTCACGTACATATACACGATTGAAATTTTATTTCGCTCATTCTTCAATTTGTAAGAATGCATCGGTAAAATTAAACTTCTGTACGGAATTACACATCAGTCACTTATCCCAAACTTCCTTGCATTAAAACCTATGCAATTATGAAAAAAATCTTGCATTTCGTATATACACAAGCTATTGTACATGCTACATTTTTACTAAATTTATAACTACCGAAAAACACCTTTAGAAAAAAAATGCAATCATTAAAAAAATGCCTCCTAGCGGACTCTGGTTTTATTTGTGATTAAGCCCAAGGGCTATCTGCCCAAGATCCTTCATGTAGGTCTTTCTAAAGGCACTAGCTCGTATACACGTTACATACAGGGAAAACATCGAACACGCCTATGCAGCCAGCCCTTTCGTAGGATTCGAACCTCTGACCGAACTACCAGTGTTTAGAGACTTTACCGCTCCGGGCAATGGATTTTGGAATGGGCATCAAGTTTTTCACAAAGTGCCATGTTTTTACCATTAGTTGATGTCACGTTAGTGCAGTAATAATGTTGAAGGTTTTTAAAAACACTAGGACATTCAAATGGTGCTCAAATTATAAAATTTCCTCGGAGGTACGCATCTGTCGTTTGCAACTTAAGCAATCGGCTTATTTGCATCTGATAGAAACTTTTGGTATGTCAGTTCGAGAAAATTCCTAAATTCAGTCAGAAAAGCCAATGCACTTTGAATTCACAGTTATAAAGGCAAACTTTATCTAGTTTTGGTCCAGACTAGATATGAATTACTGAACAGAGTGCAATAAAATGTTAAGGGAGTATAAAAGTATACTCTTGGTGATAGCCTAAGGCACTCGCAAATTTTCAGAGAACGTTCAAAAAGGAAAACGAGTGAATTGTTGAGAATTTTTCCATAGGCTGAAGCAAATGTGGTACAAATTCTTGACTTTCCGTTTTAGATAAAAACTTGAAATCTTAAAAATTTTATTAGGGCTTTATCAGGCATTATCTGTAAGTCATGAACTCGAATTGCCATAGAAAGCTTACACACCTTAGTAGTGGTCATTTCTAGATACTCCATCATTTGGGAGTGCAAGTAAAAATGCAAGGAAAAATTTCGCGGACGTTTTATTCCAAGACAACTATGATTAGCTACAATTAAACAAAGGCACCGGAGAATTTGAGATTATGCCTGGTGTAAAACTTCATGCAGGAGCTAACTCAAAATTTCATGCTGCCCCAAAAATAGGCAAATTTTTTGGGAGGATGTTTTACAGGCAATTCAGACCTATACGCCATTTGATTATAAATAAAACAACTATCGGAGGAATGCCTTCGTGAAGAATTTCCTAGTTGAACCTTGGTTTTATTGGTGCATATGCAGCCAGTCCAGATCGAGACCGTTCTATATTCCAGCATTAATAGACTAAATCTAGATTAGGATTTAACGATACTGGCTCTAAATTCTAATATAATTTTATTGATATAAAGCGTGCAATAACTATGTTCATGCTACTATTTAATTCCTACACTATTCTGTGAGAATGACTTAAATACAATTTGCTAAGCCTCAATGGTTTGCTGTTGCGTCCGATTAGTATGGATATTTGAAAGGTTTATGAACTAAAAATTTTCAATGTTGCATAACTATTAAATATTTTTTAGAAGTTAAACACCTACAAATAATTTTATATCTGATTCTACAAGATCTTTAAATATTCTTTATATAGCTTAATTAAAATTAAGAAGAGTAAATATTCATTTACTCTTCTTAATCATTTTAGAAATAAGTTTCTGTACCGTTTCATAACTGACATATCCTTTTTCTCAAGTATAAAGGAAAAAATAAATTTAAAAAAATCAACGATTGAGAATGTAAAATCAAGCAAAAAATTAAGTTAGTTTTTAATAAACATTTCGTACAGAAAGTGATACAAGTAAAATTTGCTCAATGAATTCTCATTAGCACTTACATCCATAAAAATAGCAACATACCCTATATCAGACAAACGCGACGAAGATAATGCACGTAAACCCAATAATAAATTTTAAACCTTTATGAAACGCTTGCCAGTGGTGAACAATTATTTAACCAGAAGAAGACTGTTCATTATCAGTATATGTCCCTAATTCATATACAGATTTTTTTATTATTAAAAAATAAAATACAACTTTCCCTAACAAACGTTTCCTTCGAGAAAACAGGTTCGCTGCCTAATTTATGAATTAAAATTAAACCGCGCAAAACTGGCATGCTGTTACGTAGAAATACACAAACAAAAATGCATAAGAACATCGCCGTGAATTGAGATCATTGTGCAAGATCAAAAATTTAAACCACCCTTAAAACTGAAAAATTGTTAAAGGTAAAGGTTGTGAAAAGCGATTCTAATATCAATGTAATTGAATGTAATTGATTGTGAATATGGGCAACTTAAATTTTTCGCGTTTCATAGTATGATTCACCGCATCGTTGATGGCGATTAGTCATACGATGCCACTGGGCCTTGGAATAAAGCAGAGCTTAACTTGTTCATTAAAACAGGGTACGGTGAGTCACCGGGTGTCAAAAACGTACTCATCGTATTTCAAACAGATAATTTCCACAGCTGTCAGAAGTTTGGTTGAGTTTAAGGCATACAAATATTTCAGATCATGGAATTCCTAAACTAATTGTATACAACTAAGCAAAGAAATCTATTTTTAAGTTAATATTTGCAAGACTAGGTAATTAGTAGCAAAAGCAGATTAGCGAATTTTTAATTCATGAAGCTCATCAAGATTGTTAATTTTAGGGTTAGTTAAAAAATCTAAAGACATAATAAATAAAATTAAATATGGCTGCAGTAAATAAAATTAATGTTTCAATCTGAATTTAAATTTGCCTAATTAACAGTCTTCCGAGTTTACTGCTATAACCGGTTTAGTGAGAAACATGTAAACTTAACTCATCGATTAACTTACTAATTGATGAATAGACGTTTAAGATGCAAAGAAATGCACTAAAGAAATGTACACTGCAAAATGAAATCTAGGTCACATCAAGGCGATTTTTATGAAGGTATATTAAAAAGTTAATTGAAATAAATTATAAAATTAATTTTAACAAATCCATAAAATGCGTCAGTCCATGCAAGAGGCGAAATTACTGCCAACTATTCGAAGCGCTGTTAGAACCTTAAAAAGTGTACAACCGTTTGATCGAGCAACATTACTTAATAGTAGTGGCCTTGGCCCTCAACGGCTACTATAAATTGCTTTATACATTTACGTAAAGTTGAAGCGGGGAAACAGGATCTTCAGCCAACTGGCTACTTTTCCAAGAGGAATGCCTTAGTTCTCATTCTTGATGTATTTTGTAATTATGAGATTTAACGATTAAATTACTGAAATAACAATCTACACCTATAAATCTTCAAATTTTTTATTTTAAATATGGTTTCATGTAACCAAAGGCATGTCCAAAGGCTTCACAACATCTCATTTTTCTACATTAACAAGTATTCCTGCAAAACATTAACATTAACTGAATTAATGGCAATTTGATAGCTTTAAACCAAAACTGTTTTTATGAAATTATGGCAAAGCCTCAAGGGCCATCTACCTAAGTGGGATACTTTCGCGGAGAGCTTTCTAAGGGGAAACTGGCTCGTATACATGTTATACATGGGGGGAAAAGAAACGAAAACGCCCATGCAGTTCGCAGGTTTTGAACCTCGGATCGAACTACCAGTGTTCACCGCTCGGCCGCTGGTGGGCCTGTTTTAAGCGGAAATAAAAACCGGGTACCCTAAAATTTAGATTTTCCGAAATACTACGTATACGGTCGTGTATAACTCATCGTACATCTTTGTCAATGAACACTGGGATCTTCACGGACATACAGATTAACGTCCTGAATAATTTTAGTTTAAACAGGTATCGATGTTGTTTAATTTCTGGGTTTATGGCTAAAAGATGGTAAATACCCAAAGGTTGACAAAAGGTCTCTTCCGAGGACATCTTGAAAGGTTACTAGTGAAGGTGGCACTTTATAATGGGAGCACCTATTCTATAGGTGACAGCCTTGAAATAGCAGCGTTATTAAAGGAAACCGGGTTCGGGATTGTTGCAACACTATTTCACGTTATCTTCAAACGGACCAATTCATTTAAAGCAAGATTTTCAAGATATTCGAAATTCCATATTTTTTGCTTTACATTTAGTTTTCTTGCTCTTTTATACCGAGGAAACCTTTGAAGGAATAAATACTATCAAAATACTTAAATAGGATACTTTGTAATGTAGCATACATTGATGTAAAATATTGTTTGAATTGTTGACATTGTCATCATATAAACGATAATGATACCATCATATGACATACAGTAAATACATACAAGCTCAGTTGAGCAAGACATTTCAGTTGATAAAATTTAACAAGTAAAATTTAAATAGTTGACATAAAAATGGAACTTAAATAACTAAAGGTGGGACAATTCGCCTACTTAAAAGTTTCATTAAATAGATTTCATTTATTGTTGAGAAACACTGCATTATGAGGCTAAGAGTTGAAAAAAAGGGAGATTTGGTCATCTACCGAGTTTCGATGAAAATACAGGTATGGTGACAAGCTGATATTCTGAATACTGAACTTTTCAGATAATTTAGTAAGCTGTCCAGCTACAACCATTCTCTCCCTGCTGTCATTTTCAATACCTGTTTAATATGCATGCATTTTTAAGGTTTCAGTTGAATGAGAAGTAGAAATGCACCTCAAAATGTCCATAGAACCGTACGATGCATTGCGTTACATTTAATGTTCTGTATTATTTAAAGTTAGATAACTTTCTCTACGGTATTTCCAGGATTTTGAAAACGGGTTGCAGTATCACGATTTCTCTTCTGTATTTGCATAGAAATATTGATATTAGTTTGTATTTATCGAAACCTGTTAAAACTAGTTTTCGGCATTCAGTACAGTCGAATTGTAAACATCGGGATTAAGAATACTATGAAATCATTCTCCAAGCTAAATGCACTGGTCCTTTCAGGAGTCAAAGTGAGGCAGCCTAATCTATTACACTGTAAGCCACGATTACGTATTTAAATTTATATACTGCATCTTAAATGAAAATATTAATCAACAAATAACACGAAACCGAAGTATCCCTAGTAAAAGGAAGCTATCCAAATATATTAAATTCCTCTACGAATTTCTTCTAATTAAAGCTCACACAGGCAGAAATTTTACACTTTCATGTTTAAGAACTAAACACCGAAATATAAAATAATCTAATGTAGTACCAATTTCAGAAAAAGTTACTTCATTTCAATATGGCAGAGCACACGAGGGCTACCGGTTTGTGAGGATTCCCTTCTTTTCTGTTAACACTAGTTTAGAAAAAAATGGTATCTACTTAAAATTATGTTAAACGGAGTTGCATTTATTCTGCAAAATAGTAAAACAAGTTCTATATTATAATGCTGCATTATAAACGATGTTACAATGATTTGGAACTATGTACAATTTAATGCAAGATCATATTAAAACTGATTACGCACAGTTTTCGTTCATGTTTATCGTACATTTATACAAATTAATTTAGATGGTCAGTTTCCATTAAAATGAGCTTCGATAAGAACAAAATGGCTAAACACGAAATAAATGTATGGCTAACAAAGGTAAAATTTATTTTAAGATCCGCATTACTGTTAACATATTTAAGCCCTATTCTAGCATATTCGGCGCGATGTATAAAGTTAAATTATTCATAAGCTATGTTAATCCTTGAACCAGAATAATAAAAAGATCCAAGTTATCCAAGAGTTTAGAGTTGCGCGCCAAAATGCGCGCTTTCCTACGTGCTAAAGATTCCTATGTACCAATAAGTTTAGAACCAAATTTAGCTCTACTATCTATTGAAAATGAAAGTGAGGAATTTTAGTTAATTTTAATCAAGAATGAATATTTTTAACGGAATCGCGAGTCGCCTACAAATTCAGAATACATTTGATGTAAATTATGAAAAAGTCTTGTACTAAAGTTGCCCTCCACACCCACTCTAAAGGATTTAAGTTTCATAAAATATTCATATAGCGATTCAAAAATATTCCTTACAATGGCATTAAATCAAAATCCACGTACTAGCTTTTTTGGCTTCCTAGAAACAGACCGGTTTCGGCGCAATGGCCGTCAAGGTTGCTGACTAATCGTTCGGAGAAAATGAAAATACGGAGGGAATCTAGTTTTCGAAGTGCCGTCTAAATAAGACAATACACTTCTCTCACTCTTATCGTTAACTTTCAGTGAAGCAGCAAAGTTGAATTCGATTAATTGAGATTGTGCATCACGTACTAGTACATTTAAATGTCATTTCAGGCAGTTAAGATGCACAGTGCTAAGTTGCTAATTTTAAGGCTAAAAGCCAATTTTATGTTTAAAGAATTTTATATACCAGAACCAACAAAAACTAAGGAACATGGCTAAATACATGATAACATACATGGTTACACACATATATAATAATACATAACATGGTTAAAAAAATCAACAATTAAATTGTAATGGAAAAGGTTATTTGAAACTTTGAAGTATGTATATGACGTGGTTTAGCATACAAAACTTAATGCTAAACAATTTAAATTTGAGCATGTTTAAAGTTGAGTAAAATCTTTCCTTTTAGGATATCACATTTCTTCTTTTCCTTATTTTGCGTAGAAGAAATTTAACAATCCGGTTGACAGGAAACTGAAGCAAGTTAAAAAAACTGCATACACTACATATTAGTGAAACCAAATTAGAATTAAGCCCGGTATTATGTTCATCTGGCTCAGCTTACTGAATGAACATACTTAACGAAACTTAACTTGTTAGAATTTAAGAAATAAAATGAAACTTACCCGCTTTGATGACTATTGCATCTATCAAAAATATACAAGACATCAGGGTATAAGTAAAAGAAGGGCAACCGTTTTCTCTTGTTGATTAGTGATCTGTAAAGAAAAAAAACAGCAATATGAGTTTATTATTAACGCATTGATTAATGCATGCATTTACAATATAACCGCAGTAGATATCAATGGAATCTAGAATGGGGAAAGGTTTTAGACTACGGAAATGAGGGTTAAAGTTGAATAAACGCAGATCATCAGAAATCATGGTTGGACGTAAACGTAAAATTAACGAACGATTGTAACATGATCTTTCTACAAGTAGCTTGAAGAATGACGAATATGCTAAGGAAAACTAAGTCATACTTAATAACATTTGGGCATAAAAATTAACTTAAACATGTTTCATTCCAAAGGAGGTTTTTTAAAGGACGACACAAATACAGAAAGATTAGGTATTTCCATGAGAGTAATAATTTCTTTCGCTAAACTTCCAAAATATTTCTTGGGGTTATATACTCTAGTCATAATTAATATATACCATTCAGTCCAACAATAACAGTTAAAATCATGATATTGGTACATAACGCGCGTGCATCAAGTTTTCATGAACCACCTGTTATCTTGACGTAGTCCACTTTGTAAAAGTTTAAAAATAGTTAACATTCCAGGAAGTTTACAGGATTAGGGCAACAGTTTTGTTTCGGTATGTATTCAAAATAACGCGACTAGAATTAATAGAAGCAGATTGATTAGGTTATAAGCATTTCATTTCATTAATTTTATTACTCTGCTGATGTAACTACATTGCATTTGTTAAAATATAATGCTCGACATTAAATTCAAGAAATTAAACAGGAAACGAATGTTGAAAGAACGAAAATAACAGATTTACAGCTTGGTTTACTGCCGTTAATGCGAAGATATCAATTTTGAGATCCCTATAAAAATATATATACTGATAAAAAAAAATCAGGGAACAGCTTGATTATAGGACCCCATTGGCGATTTTTTGGCTTGTCGCCAGGCCATGGAAAAGCAGTTAAAATTTAAAACACAAGTTAGAAATCACGTTTTAACGAGAAAAAAATTTAGAATATATGTTTAAACAGCAAATTTGAAAGTACATAAGTTAGAATGCACATTTTAACAAGAAAAATTTTAAACAAATTTAGAATATATATTTAAACAGTAAAACTGAAAATAAATAAGTGGAGGTATGTTTTTAGCAGTCATACTGAAAAGATTTTAAGCTGTAAAATCGAAAACAGGTGTTCAGAATACATGTTTAAATTAAAAAACATGAAAATAGGAGTTAAGAATGCATGTTTAAATTAAAAAGTTTGAAAAAATACACAAGTACATGGAAGCATAGTTTAAGCAGTAATATTGAAAAAGCAAGTTTTAAGTTGTAAAACTGAAAACAGGAGTTTAGAATTCATGTTTACATTAAAAATACAGTAAAGAAATGCTGGAAATTTAGTAAAGTTTACAAAATCACGGTTAATTTACAAAGAAATCCTATACTCTGCCCAGTTTTTATCCCTTACAATTTCTAGAAATTTGTTAAATACATCAATATTTTACTCCTTGCAAAGTTTAGTGAAAATACAGACAGGGTTGTCAAAATGGAGTATTCTAGAATTCGCTTGGTTACTAAAAAATTACCGTCCAAAAAGTGCGCCAAGCTGAAAATCGCAAATGGGGTTCTATACTCAAGCTATACCAAAATCAGTTTCTCTAAAACATTAAGTAGCATTGTTAGGATTCGAATTAAACGTTAAGATTCAAGTAAATACATTTTACCCACGTTTAAACTTCGAATCGCTTCCGAAAACGCTGGCTTTTAAAATCGTTGACCAGTTATGTATATTTCTAACCTAAGCCTAAACAACACAACAAAACTTAAGTCCACATAGCAACTACTCGCCCACAATTCCATTTCGAAAGTGCTACGACGAGGATATATTTATAGCAGGAGAATTTGATGAGTTTGATCATCTGCGCATCTATTTGAAGTTTTAAATACACAAATGTTTGGAGAAATACCTTTTACAGAAAATACGTGCATAAACATTTAATCTATAAATGATATTTTTCTAATAAAATTACTTTCGTTAACATGATATCATTTTCTTTGCCTAATGCAGATTCATGAATACTAGAATTTCGTTGAAAATTAATAATTGAAAAATTGATTAAAATTTGAACTAAACATGGCACAATTTCTTAATTAATGTAATAAATTTAAAATTAATTTAAAAAATTTTAGCAGTTATACTATATATTTGAAAATTTTACAAAAACACACTAAATCTACAATCGAAATATTTTAGCTATAATTTATTTTGGGGTAGATAAGCTAAAACATTAATAGTTTTTTGTATAACATAAAACTGCAGAACAATCTAAGAATTAAATCTTTAGAAAAACGATCATAATCTGTTCAGAAACAACTCCCATGTACTTGGTTCTAAATTATGCAGACATGCTTTTAAGAAATTAAAGGCAGTAACGAGCAATCGAAATATTGAACAACATTTTGTTTTATGTAAATAAAGTACCGTAATAATTTTTTGTGTAACGTGGAAATGCAGAGAAATCATAAATTCATTTTCTGATTACAAATAAGAACCATTTCAATTTCTAAATTAAGAGATATAAGTTAATATTTTCATTGTAAGAATATTTGTTTTCATAATGTAAGTGAATAACTTTCATTTCACAGAACAATTTTCTATGTATCACAAAACTAAAAAAAAATCACTAATTTAATTCCTAGTTACAAATAAGAATCATTTAAATTTCTAAATTAAGGATATGAACTAATTAGCATGCTAACTCTAGAGATTTGTTTTAATGTTAATAAACTATCGGAAACTATTTCATAGAATTTTTATGTAACATAAAACTGCAAAACAATCGTTAATTGAAATTCTAATTAGAAATTAGTCAATTAAATTTCTAAATTGAGGATACGAATTAATTAACTCTAATTAAAGATAAGATTTAATTAAATTTTTAACTAAAGATAAGACTTGCAGAAATTAATGGATAAGAAGTTGCACTTGTGAATAACAAAATGGCTAAAACTGGAGAAGTACTTACTTGCAGATCCAAGCTAGCAGAATGAGGGTCGAAGGACAACTGACCAAAATTCGGAAATTCGAGACTCTTTCTGTGGAACGAATTCCCCCTCTGGCCATTCGGTCCATTGTCCATTTGTGTGGGCCCCCTTGAAGATCTGCCTAGCACCCCTCGGATTGAAAGCATCCACTATCTCCCCTATTTCCGAAAAAAGGGGTATTTGAGGGTCAGAGGTCACCTTGAGGGTCCAAAGAACACTCCTTTATCTGCAGGCTAAATTCCTGACCCAGTATTTGGATTTTGTAAGGGCTACCATTTTCCCAAAACTCGCCTTTTTTTGCCCAATTTTCCGCTAAGAATCAACGAAATTCTAATATTTCTTCCATACAAAATACACAAGTATGGAAAATACACTAATACAACGAAACACAGTTACAGGATTTAGGAGTTTGAATAAAGGAATTTATTTACTGCTTATCTGATAGTTTACTGCTTATCTTAAAACCGCGGTTGTTTGAAATCTGAATAATTTCACTGCTTAAACAAAGCATTTTCAGCCAAACTTACAAACTTTTAATTCACAGATGTTTATTTTAATATCTACGAATAAAGCTTAAGGTGAATTAGCCGCGGTTATTGCATTTAAAGAAAAATTTGTGAAAAAGGGCATTCTTCATTTCCGGAAATCATGTGAGAGTTTCTTGTGGAACATTTATTTAAAATATAACTCATAACTTGACATGTAAAAAAGGAGGATACCATATCAGTCGTGCCCCCATCGAAGTCTAAAAATCATTCCATTGACACAATGAGTTATTTAACTGCAAACAATTAAAATGCTTCTTAGCATTATTCTTGATGCTTTCAACCTCCATGCATTCTATGAAAAATTCAGTTTTTGTGCAAGTTATAATAAGAAAACCTCAAATATTTCAATTTACATACGAATCCAAGTATTCTAAGTAAACACTGTAGAAATTTAAATTTCACAGTGTGCTAGAAATGCTTATGCTTCTTTGGAAACTTCATTCTACGTCCCTTGAAGAAGCTTCCGTGGTTTGAAAATCATAATTTTAAAAATTAAAATCTACAATATCTGGACATTCACAGTGATTTTGAAAATTCCTCCTGGATGTTATTTAACGCCTTAAAATTGAGAATGTATGGTAACCCTACATAAATAGCTTCAACAAAATATTTGCATATTTTGCTTTCATTTTTGCTAGTATATTCTTGATTAAATTTAATGAAGCAAATTAGTATAAGGACTTTGCTTCCAACTAAGCAAAGTTACCATTTCCAAAATTTCGATATTTTACTTCATAAATCTCTTCATTTTCCAATGAAAATTTTAAATATCATCATGACAAGTTCTCATTTCAGCATTTTATTCAAATTTCATATTCAAATGTAGTTCAATCATTTTTCCGATTACATTCTTTATTTCCTTCTGAATTCCTCAAAAGTTGCATAGGATATTTCTTCCCTGCATCTATCCCACTAATGTCTAAATTATAATAAATTCATGGAGGAATGACTGAACCATTTAACTTTATAATTTGCGAAAAGTATAAAACGCAGAAAAGTGCTACGTACATGTAAAAATGCTACGTAACGTGTACAAAAACTAGCCCATGCTGGCGCATTTAAAGATGAATTTTAAAACCTTAGTTTGGCCCTATTTGAAATATACAAGCCCTGTTGGTATAGCGACCGCCACCCGCCCGACAGTACCTCATTCAAACCTTTGCCTAAATATCAGGATTCAACGATTTTACCGTTCGATCGCTGGTAAGCTTTAAATTGTATTTGAAGAAAAGATAATCAGAGAATATCTGGAAAAAAAAATACACTTACAGATATCCTGGAAGTAAAATATTTAAAAAAAAATATCCTAGTTATACATATTCAGGACCGATACAACCAGTGCTGGTGAGGTGCAAAATTTAGAATTTACAGAGCCACTTGCATTGGTCCAGTATATATTTTTATGCTTTGTATAGAATTGTAATAGATTATAGTAACTGCTATTCTTTATGCTTTATAGAGAATTGTAATAGATTATAGTAACTAATATTCTTTATGCTTTATAGAGAATTGTAATAGATTATAGTAACTAATATTCTTTATGCTTTATAGAGAATTGTAATAGATTATAATAACTAATATTCTTTATGCTTTGTAAAGAATTGTAATAGGTTATAATAACTACTATTCTTTATGCTTTATAGAGAATTGTAATAGATTATAGTAATTACTATTCTTTATGCTTTATAGAGAATTGTAACAGATTATAGTAACTAATATTCTTTATACTTTATAGAGAATTGTAACAGATAATAGTAACTAATATTCTTTATACTTTATAGAGAATTGTAATAGATTATAGTAACTAATATTCTTTATGCTTTATAGAGAATTGTAATAGATTATAGTAACTAATATTCTTTATGCTTTGTAAAGCATTGTAATAGGTTATAATAACTACTATTCTTTATGCTTTATAGAGAATTGTAATAGATTATAGTAACTACTATTCTTTATGCTTTATAGAGAATTGTAACAGATTATAGTAACTAATATTCTTTATACTTTATAGAGAATTGTAATAGATTATAGTAACTAATATTCTTTATACTTTATAGAGAATTGTAATAATTATAATAACTAATATTCTTTATGTTGTGTAAAGAATTGTAATAGGTTATAATAACTACTATTCTTTATGCTTTATAGAGAATTGTAATAGATTATAGTAACTACTATTCTTTATGCTTTATAGAGAATTGTAATAGATTATAGTAACTACTAATCTTTATGCTTTATAGAGAATTGTAATAGATTATAATAACTAAGATATTTTTAACAAATCAAGGAACACGTTACGTATTCCATGATTTATTAAAAAGGTTCATGTTTTATACTTTATTGTTAAATGCTCTGGACTTTATTAATATATTATTTATTTATTACAAAATTTACAGCAATATCCCTCCTTAACGAAAACAGCTACATTTAACTACGATAATAATATTTATATATGTTTAGAGAGTCATTAGGTTATTTTGAAACAGGTGATGTGAAAATATGTAATGCCCTCACAGGGACTCGAACCTGGAGCTCTGGAACACGCACCGAGTGTGCTACCGTTACACAATGACAGATCGCTGGAAGCAGGGAGAAAATACTTTATATGCTAATAAATAACCTTTAGCTTCTTAATTATGTGTTGCACTAACTCAATTCTCCTCACACACAGTAAATAAACACTGCCTTCATAACTTTCGTTTAAAAGCGTTTCAGTAGAAAATACTTAAGACCAATACAATAATGTGTTTCGCTAAGACAATGACTGTTTGCGATATGCGTACTGAAAAAGTAAATATATAAAAAATTAAATTTCTTATTTTATTTTAGATCAGCTAATAAAAGTATATATGATATGCCAAACATTTACATATGGTTGAAAAACGTTTTCGAATTGAAGTAGGATTTTCGTCGGCGAAATCTTAATCGAGAATCAATGTTAATACATATTTTAGTACATGGAACACTTGATTTTTTTTAAGTAGGTAGGTAACATTTAATAATCCACAAAGAGCAATCGAGCTCCTGTATCATTTAATGGTTAACTCTATTAATTCTAAATCCGTATTGTTTAAGTCACGTGCATCAAACTTTCAAAAACTGTAAAAATTCAGAAAGCAAATTATTTTAGTAAATGTTACTGTTACAAGTAATATATCCAAGAGTTTCTCCTAAGAGTTTCTTCCCTCTCCCGCCTTTTTCTCTGAGAACGAAACTGGTGATTATTGCTTGGCAACGCTTACATTTGTTTGCAATACCTCTCACATTTCTGTCTTGTTGACTGCTAGATGTTATTCCTCAGAACAGACGAGCGGGTACTTCATTCTTTATGGTAAATGCTTCCAGCATTTCGAAATAAAATTGCCATGCGAAAAATTGGCATTTTGGAAGGGGTCTTTGAATGATTCAATAACTTTTCCGTAAGAATGCGTTGCGAAGTCGTGCTCAATCATAAAAATTCGTAGTGCTTGGGAAAAACTCATCTGCACTTTGAACCAGACGAAGGGTTTTAAAGCCTAACAATATATACTGCAAATAAGACTTCATGAGATATGTTACTTGTAACAGTATACGAGAGTAACCTATTGAAATTTTTTGCCTTTAATATCTACTTTAGTATTTCCACAGTTTTGAAAGTTTGATGTGCACTTCTTTTGGATCACCCTGTAACATAATGCAAATTTTATAAATCTTACACTATACCAGAATTATTAAATATAAAAGCATCTTTTCTACATAAAAGTTACATACATAATGTTATAGCATTATAAAACTAAATAACAGTAACATTTCTGATACAGCTTATCACCGGACGAGCAATGATACCGCTAATGCCAAAAAATTATAATAATGATTAAATTATAAGACTCCTTCCTGGCTAGAACCCGACTTCAAATCTTAGAAGAATGGGCTGTCTGCGTGGGCGTTTTCGTGATCCCCCCCTATGCGTAATGTAATTGCTGGTTAGTTTCTTTTAAAAAAATCCTTCAGTAAGGCATCGCTCCCAGATAGTTCTTCTCTGCCTTACCATAATTTAAATATTTCAATCCAAATCCAAGCCGTTTATGACATAACATTTAATAATTTCTCATAAAGCCGTCAAAAAAAATAATAAATATAACAGCAGTGCATCTGCCAAATATATATATTCCTTTTTCTGTGTACCATCCACTAGCGGTTACAAATGGATAGCCAATTAACATTACTGTGCTAATTACGACTAATGTCCTTGGCTTATTCTAGAGGTGATATAGTTTTGAGCGCAGTGAAATTTTATTGCAGTGGAATTTTATTTTATTCGAGTTAATGAATGCTTAAAAAATACAATATAATTTGCCTTTGCAGCATCTATAAGCATTATTGCTCTCATTTTCAGTAGATAAATAAAAAATAGGATGTAAAAATATTCCAGTTTCCTTAACCAATATAATTATCATCTCCTAGTTGGATAAATGATGGGCAATTTTTTAATAAAACAACAATAAATTGTTATCAAAACTTATTTAAATTGTTGCTAAACTTAAAATAAAAATTATTTTTATAAATTAATGCTCAAACTATTGTTCAGATTGTTTGAAATCATTCTTTAATAAGAATGACATTGTTAACCTTAATAAAGCTGGCAAATATATATTAATTAGATACATATAGGAAGAATATTCATTATTGATGTTTACTGTAAGAAAAGTTTGCCTTATTTAAACAGCATAAATTGCTTAATACATATTGTTGTTTAACTTAAATAATCGATTACTGTGGCATCAATTGTTATTTAATTATTCTAGGAAATCGATTATTAATTAAATTAAATAATTCATTATTATTTCAAGCTGATCTATAATTTAAAATAGTAACAATACTATGTACATAGTGCGTACA
The DNA here is from genome assembly GCA_000611955.2 of Stegodyphus mimosarum. Taxonomy (NCBI): domain Eukaryota; kingdom Metazoa; phylum Arthropoda; class Arachnida; order Araneae; family Eresidae; genus Stegodyphus; species Stegodyphus mimosarum. Next base: position 155,613 of record KK112866.1, read on the forward strand.
TTACAAGTTTTTAAAATGATGTGTGTTTTCGAAATGTACTCAATTTATTTTTATTTCTGATAAGAACTGATTAATTCAAAAGAATTTTTTTTATTATTCAACAGAACGTCAGTTTGGTCCAGGAGCAAAGAAAATGGACTTCTATAAAATAATTAAAACATTATGCAATACATCGATAGAAGCATAAGCACAGCGCTAATTTATACATTAAATATAAGTCACATTTAACCTGGATATTAATAAATCACATTAAATGACAATTTAATAAATTTCATGTTAAATAATATAGCGTTTTTATCTTCAGTTGTCAAAAGTTCTTGAGTTGTCTTGAGCTTTTTAATTCAAGTTTTGTGAAATGATTTTTGTTTTACTTTGTAATGCATAGAGACATTTTTTTTCTATGACACTTTCTCCTTCAACCATACCAACGCTAAGAAAATACAGAATTATAGTAATTATCACTCTCAATTTTAATGTTTAGTACATGTTCTACAGCACACACACAGAAGCTGCTATCATAAAAATAATCACTTTCATGTTTAAAAGGTTAAAATTATTATCATTTATTATTATTTTTTTTATTTTGATTACCAAAAATAGTATTTTTTAAAAATGCATTATTCGTAATATCATCACAGTCCGTTTCTTTTCCCCAGTGCCATTATTTCCGTTTTTCTTTTTGCCCGGACAGCATTTCAAGATATTTACAAACCTGAACTTCAGTTTCAATAATAAACTGATTCTAATAACTAATTTTCTCAAAATTTATAGGTATCGAAGAGTAGATAAGTATCCGAAATGAAGTATACTTTATTAATAATTCCCACAGCGGCCGAGCGGTAAAATCGCTGAATGTTAGTAGTTCCGAATTGAGTTCGATTTTAGGCGAACAGGCCTGCGTGAGTGTTTTCGTGGTTTTCTCCATGTGTAACGTGTATACGAGCCAGTTCCCTTAGAAAGTCCTCCAAAAGAGCATCTCTTCCCTTACGCAGATAGCCATAGTGTTCTCTGCCGTTGTCAACTAAACCTAAACCTTTATTAAGGACAATTTTTAAAACAGTTTCTTAAAATACTCTGCCAAAAATTCCATCACCCAGCATGTTGTTAAACTGTTGACCCCTATACTTTTCAATGTGATCCAATTATTAATATTTATCTAGTTTGTTTATTGAATATGATTTTAATTAAAACATTATTAAACTATTTACCCTGCTTATTATAATGAATGATCGTGCGTACACGTCGATTATTGTGATTATAAAACTTCATATCAGTTCTTCCATTTCCTTTTTTTCCGGGTGACATTTTTTCCTACAACCCACTAACCACGTGCTTCCTGCTTTTAGGAATGGCCAACAGCATGCATATATTGTGATTGCAATAGTGAAAATTGGTGAAAGAAAAGGAGGGAAATATAATTTTTATATTTTTATTAGCCCAAAGGGGCGGTAGCTCAGAAGGGCTATTAGTCTCAAAACGGCATTTTGTGACGTTTCACTATAAATGCTGAATCACATTTTAAATGGTTGCCATCAAATATTAGCGCCCTGTATTATATTTAAAACAATTAAATAATGAAGAATCTGCGTGAATGTATGTATGTTTCTCACATTGTGAAAAAACGACGCTACCTAGAGCCATTAAATTTTGAATAACGTAATCCTCCACCTGGACGCCCGAATTTGGAATTTGTCTTATTATCTATTTCATATTTTCTAAAACTTCAAGGAATTTTTGATTAACAAACTCAACAATTTCAAAGCGAGCAATAGCAACACTATCGAAAGCACATTTTTACCTCCAGCACGATAGACTGTCTGTCGGAAATTCTAAATACATGCTGGTTTCAAATATTTCGTGAAATTGCTGTTGAATTGAATATTATGTGGTTTACGTGCGAAGAACACGATATTTAATAAATAAAGATAGCACACAAAACGTTAAATAGAAAACGCTCCTTTGGGCATAATATGAAATCTGAAAGCTTTCAGATTTTTTTATATATTTATTCTCCCCCCGCCAAAAAAAAATTTCAATAAAGCTTCTGAACGCTTTCTTTTTTCCCTTAAAATGTCAAAATGATACGTCAGTACGTATATAATGAATACTGCTTTTTGATGTGTGTGCTCATGTACGTGAATAACTTTTAATGTATGTAACTGAATTTTAATTACTACTGTTAGCGCACTCATTTTAAAGCATGAAGATAATTTCTACAACCAAGTCGCTTTTTGGTGCCAATATTTCCGAGCAGCATAAAATAGTTCTATTAAAAAATAAATAAATAAATTTACAACATTCCAAGACCAAAGTCGGAAATGCAGTTCAAACATAACAACGACCTTCCATTTTTACGAATAATCACGTGATCTCAGTTTCCGAGTTATTTAGCATATTTTTTCTAAAGGAAGCAGGAAACAGAAATGTATAGCATTTATTTTTGGAAAAATCCATCATTTGCTATAGCTATAGTACATGTCAAGAACAGTCTTTAAAATTACTATGAATGCATTCCAGCAACCCTAGAAAGCTTTGATGCTACTTCCAAGGACCATTATGGGGGTCTCGTGGGGGATTGACCTTGAAAGATTCTGTGGGTCAGTAGGGCTACAGGCGCCGGACGACAGAACCAGCAGGGAAGGTATGCAACATAAAAGAAGGCTATAGAGGCTTCCTGTTCCCTCTGGCCCTACCAACGGTCAATTCCGCCCCCTTCCATCCCAGAAGGGCGGAAATTTGGAGAACATTCTAGAAGAAATGTAGCATCCTGGATTTTCCTGTGAGAAAGAAAAGAAGATCGGTTATTCAATACTGATAACAATAGGAAATTGAACACACACTTCCTCGCCCATTGTTCCCAATTTCTTTAGAAATAATTCATATAGTGCATAGCGACTTGGCAATTCAGCCCATGGAAAACATCAGAATTCATAATTTCAGGAAAAGGTCCAGAATTGTATATTCGTGTAATTTTCGGATAATCTTAAGGATGAATTTCTCACTATAAGTGAAACTTTGCTCAGCTTCATTTCATCGACCTCTATTTAGAATTTGTCTTGCGGGGGTACTCATAAAAATTGTCCCGGAAAAATATGTTGTTGCTTATATATTTTTGATAGCTTTGTCACAAATGCCACCGAAAGTTAGTAAGTTTTATAATGCATCAACACTACTTACTTAGTTTTTATGATGCGCATATTTATTGAATTTTAACAGCTAATGCAGTATTGCTAATTGTGGATTATCATATATAAAAGATTAAACTATTCCCCTACTTTGAAAATCCCCTTTTATTTAGTAGTTCCATGCAAATTTTTTCGTTTTTATTTTCGGGAAGCAGACATAAAACGGGATTGAAAGTGGTTTGCCCTAAGCGATATAATCCATTGCTAAGACAGGAGGTTTTTTTTTTTTATTGTAAACACTAAATGTTCGGTATATGTCGTTCTGAAATGCGTTCACCTGGGTATATGCTCTGTTTGGATGCGAAATTTTTTTATAAGGAACGGGTTACTTTTTCCCTGTTTATTTCTTATTGGAAAGTTCAGGGATCTGGAACGAATGACGTAAACTGAAGCAGATTTTTGCATAGCTAAACAAACATTAAAGTAGTGAATGGAAATTATATTTGCTTTTAAAGTAGTGAGTAGAAATTATATTTGCTTTTATGCTTTTAAAGTAGTGAGTAGAAATTATATTTGCTTTTAAAGTAGTGAGTAGAAATTATATTTGCTTTTAAAGTAGTGAGTAGAAATTATATTTGCTTTTAAAGTAGTGAATGGAAATCATATTTGCTTTTAAAGTAGTGAATAGAAATTATATTTGAGCTTTTAAAGTAGTGAATGGAAATCATATTTGCTTTTAAAGTAGTGAATAGAAATTATATTTGCTTTAAGTATTTACAAATGGAATCATTAAAGTAATTACTACACCAAAAATTAATTCTTGTGAGAAAAATGAAATATTCTATCATACGTAACATATTCATAGGGCTACCAGACGTCCATAAATGGCCTAGACAACCCTAACATTACTGTGCTAATTACGTAATTAGGAATATGGATTCCTAATTACGTAATTAGGAATCATCACTGCAGTAATTTATACCAGGCTGTGTTTCCTAATCAAGAAAAAAAAATCCGGGATTTTGAAATAAATGGTTATACAATTTCAAAAAATTATTAATTTATAGAACTGTGGAGGAAACAACTAGAAATGATAATAATGTTTTTACGAATTATATTAATTAATAATGGCATGCAGGTATTTTAGGATAAAAAATTTGGTAAATTTTGAGATCTTAGAGGATAACACATGGTCGCATTATGTGTGTCTTTACAGCACATCTACTTTCCAGTATTTTCAGTCCTCAGTTCTTTACTTTTCGTTTTATTTCTTCATATCAACTTTTCGTTGTCGCATATAATAAGACAAAAATTTCCTTGGATGGACAGGGAAGTAACGTCATCATATCCGTTTAGTCTGTTTTTAGAAAAAGAGTACTTCTATGGCTAAGCAACGAGTCAGACGTTAGGTACTGTGGTACTAGGATATATATTAATAAATTTGCTTTTCAATAGTTACAGACTACACAGTTTTTGAACAATGCGTAATCCAATCTATACGCCATATATATTCAACATAAAATTTAATGGCTTTATAAGAAATTTTCGGATATGCATTGTACCTTACCATCTTCTCATGTTATTTAAATGAACGATAGAAATAAAGAGACATTAATAACATAGAAGTATGTGACATTTGATTTTGTTTAGTGATCCGGATAGCCTGAATACAGCTGTATTTCTTTCCGCTCATTTGATGTAGATTATTCATTCATTTACTTAAAATTTGTTTAATGTGAAAGTAAGGATTCCGAACAGCGAGTTATTTAATTTTGAAGCTTTACACTGTGGATGGAAGATTGTCGATTGCCTTACGTTTGTCCGTAAACCTGTTTCCGTAAACCTTCACTCGATGCGTTCTTAAGTGCCAAAGATTTGATCACTCGCATTATTCATATTTTAATCCATCATGTTCTGCGGAATATAGTCTGACTAACTAAAGAAAAGAATGTAGAAATTCAAAAAGAAACGGGAAATCTTTTTGCAGTGTTATGCAAAGCCGATTGCGTAACTAGTCGCAGAAGCTTCCCTGCTTTCAGAAAAAAACATCACTAGAAGAAACATTTAAAACATATTAGGCCGAATATAACAAAAGGTGAAGAAGTTTAGAGTGCAAGAGATTTCCCATTATAATAAAATTTAGACCTATGTAATGTACTTTCTTCATCAAAGGAGGTATTAGAAGAGCAAGAGTTAATTAAAAAACCAGCGATTTACTATAGGTTTCTAAATTCTTTCCAGAGGAAATTGCTATCAAATTATATTAATTAATTCGCGATTTTAACACTGTTGGATAGAAGATTCATTTTTATTTTTTCTATTACGAAGTTTGTGATTTCAATCACATAATTAAGCGACATATGAAAACCATTAACTTCAAAATAAGGCGCATCAAAAAGATTAAAGTCCGTCACTATTTCTAGGACAGGAAAAAGCAAAGAGCCAAATTAAGACTTTAGCGGCTGCTGGAAATGGCTGTTAGAATATTATCTTACATACAGGATACAAATAAATGCAAAACAGTGGAAACTTTTGTGAGCATCGCACTTCAAGTTAGATGGGCATAGATATATATTTCAAGTTAAGCTCAAACAGTCAGTCTTTCTGCATTTTTTGTATTAGCGCGGTAGCAGCCACCTGTTGATTAAATAGTATCACGTGCGCAGTATGATTGTGTTAGTTATCTGGGAGTTAGTTATTTACAAACTATTAGTACTCTAATCGGATCTTCTGTTCTATATGGAAAATGATTTCTCCTTCAGTTCAGGAACTGGATGTCCAGTGAAACGTTTAAACCCTGGTGAAGAAGCTCCAAAGACTGACGACCTTCCAAAAGAGATCATCCAGTAGGTCCGTGTAGCAAATCCTATTCTAATGACCACATACTTTTACGAGTTGCCCTCTCGAGGACCTTTCCCAGACTACTGGGAAAAGGCAAAATTGTTTCTTTAAGGACCCACGCGCTCTCGATGCATACAAATATCTTTGTTAACAGCTTAGAGCAAAATCTCGGCTTCCGGCTTATAGCATCATGTGTGTTGTCATGTGTACTGAGATGAAAAATTAACCTCATTTTGATACACCAGGCAAGAAATCATCACAACAGATGGTATCCAAGAAATCAGCATTGCAATTGACAGAAATAAAAGAACGGCTTCACTCTTACCTAGATACTCTCCACATTTGTCACATTCTGTAGATATAAAGAGGGCTTTTCAACAGCATTTAGCAGGTTCCCTTACTTCTTGAATTATAAAAACTTCAATGGCCGTAAAACCAGTTCAGGGTCCTAAAGGATATGTTGAAGAATCATTCTACGGCAGAGATTCTCGCACAAGTACATTAGAGTGCCTCAAACTCTCGGTATCTCGACTTCCGTATTACTCGATAACCTTTCAGGGATTTTTTTAAAGATATCTCCCGGCCAAACAGAGCAAATATTACATACAGTACATATAATTATTATTTATGCGTATGTCTTTCCTGTTCTATTCAAAGATTTGAGTGTCCTTTTTCTGTAATTTTTGCAGTTTTCGCATTGTGCTATTAATTTTTGGAACTGCCTAACAAATTTCAAGATATGTTGTAATACTTGGCAACGCTGTTTGCTTCTTTCGAGAATACGAAGAAAGTCAGGTGGCGGCTGGCTGACATTTCTTTCTATTGTTACGAAACCATTAGGAGACTTGTCTGAAGTTTTGTGACTGCATGTTATTGCAAACTAAACTCACATCAATTCATTGCGGGTATCGTTCCTCAGTTTTCACTCAGGCGTATAAGTGTTACATAACTCATTGAAAAGGATGCTGTATCTGGAGATCAAATTTAGAATTGTGATAATACCGGTCTGGCAACCAGGAAAAAAAAATCGGCATCTGACTGCAAAAGAAGCAAGGAGAGAGTAACAGTCTTGGCATGCAACAAGCAGCCATAAGCTCAAATTAGAACTTATAGACAAATAAAAAAATCCCCGAGCGTTTAGAAATGTAAGAAAGTATACTAATGGGATGGAAGCCAACTATGACCTTCTTATTTGGTACAGGAATCAATCAAACGCATGAATGAATGGAGCAATATTTAATGGTCGGTTTCATCAGCAATTCGTTCCATCGGTTAAAAAGTTTTTAAAATCAAAATATCTACCAAGGAAGGCAATTCTCATTCTAGACAATGCCTCATCCCATACTGATGGAGAAGTTACAAGACGAAGATATAAGACCCATGTTTTCCCTCTTAACGTAACTTCAGTGTGTCAGCTAATGGACCAGGGCGTTTTGGAGGCATTGAAGAAAACACACAGAAGAAACACTTCTTGCATCTCTTGTCCCAGCCATGGAGGAAGGGTGTGATATGATCGAGAAACTGAAGAAAATGTATATGTTGGATGGATAGCTCATTCTTGGAGTGAAATCGAGTAGATAAGTTCGTTTATGGAGAAAGTTGCTGGACCATTCAGAAAACGAATTTCACGAAAGCAGAGAAGAAACAAATAATTGTGAAATAGTTGAGTTACTTAAGAAAATTCAAGACTGCGAAGAAGTTACTGATGGTGATGTTGAAGAACGGATGGGACAAGATGAAAGTTGTGAAATTTTAGGGCATGCAGAAAAAGCTGCACTGGTGAAAGACAATGGGAATAAAAATGAAGATGAATCAGAAAACGAAGACATTGAAAACAACGAAAAAACTAAAATGATGACCCATAATGAAGTACTGAAGGCCGCTGAAGAAATGCTCCGTTACATGGAGGAGCAAGGTGTAACTGGTAGGGACATTTTGTTCTTTTGTCGCCTACGACATGAAGCTGCACGACGATGGAATGAATGTGAGAAACAATCTATCATCACACGATACTTTTTTACCAACTACTACTAAAAATTTTGCTTCATTTCTGTATGTAAGATTTTTACTGAATTATCTTAGGGTATTTGTTCTTTTCATGACTGTACTAGAACTTGATATAAAAATTCAGCGTTAATTTAATTGTATGCTGTACTCTTCCGTGTCCAATATTGTGCTACAAATGTCTAGAGTAATTTACAGTTAAATATTAAATGTTCTGAAAAACCCAGCCCTTATTCCGTAAAACTCGATTTTTCGGAAACTTGGTAGTCTCTCAGTCCATATTATGTATAGTTTGCGGGACTCTGCTGTACCACTAATGGTATGCCACATTTTTGGTGGTATGGGTTTTACGCAAACGATTTAAATGCGAAAGGTGCGAAATTTTAACGCTGAATTAACGCAAACGATTTAAATGCGAAAGGTGCGTTTAAATGCGAATGGTGCGAAAAATGCTTTTATGTTGATACATAAATTTTTATTCTTATAGGTACAAAATTTAAAATATTTGAGAACTCCTATTTAGATAATGATAAGATGTTTTGATAAGATGAAAATCGTTCATAGGCAACAAAACAAATTCTGTCTAGCGATTCAGTTCTGGATCTTTTTTGTGGAACATCATCATAAACAGAGCGCTGGAAATATGGCGAGAAGAAAAATGTTCTCTTAGACTTATGGTCAATCACCTGTTATTACTTCTTTCTGGTACTTCTGCAGCCCAAATTGAACAAAGATTTAATGCACAATTTCGAGATTTTTTTAATGGTCAGGAGAATATAAACTTGAATTCTTTCAAGGGCAGTCTGTTCTGTTATTCATTTCCACACATAAGTCATTAGGAATTTAACTTGGTGGTAGAACGACGCAGTACGAGTAGTAAATGAAATTAAATATATTAGGATAGTGCTGAATGCTTAACTTTTTTGGCTGTCCCATGTAGAGTCCTTAACAGAAAAATTGGAGGAATAGTTAGTCGCTTACCATCTACGAATCGCTTATCTGTTCTAAAGATGACTTAAAAGAGCTTTACAAAACAGCACATGTAAGAGTATCTTCTCATGCGTGTATATTGTATTGTAAAGTATATAATCTAGGACTGGCAGGCAGTACTGAAATCGCTAGAGAAATTTTCAACAGAAAACTCATCTCAAGAAGATATCAAACATACAATTACTAATATAAACTTCGCTTTCCACTGAATTAAAAACCATGCAAATGATGCTAGAAACAACAACAACAACAAAAAAAAAACTGATGAACTGGCCAAATCAGATACTTTAATTTAGGTTAAAATAACACGCCGAATAATGGTTATTAAAGACGTCAAATAAGAAGAATCAGCGTTATATTTGTAAATTTTGTAAATGCACAAAGTCATTTGCACTTTGGCAGCTAAGGAAGTTGATTCTGTTATTAAACCATCGAAACTAGTACTGAAAAATTTACAAATATAACGCTGATTCTTGTTGTTCGACTTCTCCAATAAGATACTTTAGTTGGTGCTTCTCTTTCTAATAAGTTTCCCCAGAGCTTTGTCAACTCTTAAAGCTGAAGCTGTTCAAGAGTAGTAGGGGAAATGGGATAAAGTAGAAATACTCATACGCTCATTGCTCATTCCAAAAGAAAAAATCTCCACGTTTGGTCGGCGATTCCTTTCTAAATAATATTTGACCTGGGTTTGATTCCAGGCTAACGGGTTGGTTGCTATGAGCGTTTTCATGGTTTTCCTTGTATGTAACGTTAGTAGTAAGCCCCCGTACTCAGTAGGCGGAAGTGACGTCACAGAAAAAGGGGCGTGGT